>WEIT01017407.1:25539-92647 GCA_013389985.1 Dryoscopus gambensis | reverse complement strand
GCTTCATGACCTTCTAACTGCTGTCTGCCAGCCCCATTGTCCCAGCATCGCAGCAGCCAGGCAGAAATCGGCTCACCTGGCTGGCGGCTGTAATCTTTTCGCAGGTCTCGAAGTTCTGATGAGGTCAGGGACCGAGTAACTTCAGTTTCCTGTTTGATTTGCCTCACTCCTTTTGATTTCTTTGTTGAAGGAACTGCCTCTTGATCTAACTCCTCCTTTCCTCCAGTTACTTCCCCTTCTTCTTCTTCTTCCTCTTCTTCTTCCTCCCTTACTAATTGATGGTAAGGGTGTGTAACTTGCCTTGTCCATTTTTTTACTTTCACTTCTGGGGCAATTACTGTAGCTGCTGTGGTCTGAGTCCCTGACTCAGCCATAGTGCCCTCAAGTGCAGTCTGTGTTCCTGCCTCAACTACAGTCCTCTGAGAGTACTGAACAGTGGCTCGGTAGGCACAGGCCAGGCCCCAGTACAGGGCAAGAAGCTGCTGGTTTNTCTGTGTTCCTGCCTCAACTACAGTCCTCTGAGAGTACTGAACAGTGGCTCGGTAGGCACAGGCCAGGCCCCAGTACAGGGCAAGAAGCTGCTGGTTTTCAGTGGGGTGGGCAAGGCACCCTTCTATCAGCTGACGGGTCAGTTTGTCAGGGTTGATTACCTGTTCAGGGGTAAAGTCCCAGGCAATGGGAGGTGACAGCCGCCCTAGGAACCTGCCCAAATCTTTCCATGCACCCTGCCACCCAGGAACTGGATGCCTCAGGGCATCTTTCAATATCTCCTCACCTAAAGTTTGTTTTCTCCTACTCCAGGATGATGCCAGATTCCATGAACTCCATAGCATGCCAACAGTATTAGCTAATATTATTAACAGTATTAAACGGCTTACGTAAGGATGGGCAAAGACCATGGGAGCCTGCATTATAAAAGCATTCACATCCATCACCACCCCCAGAAGATAGCTCCCCCCGCACAACAAGGCCATCAGTGTAAGAGCAAAGCACAGAGCCATTGTTTTTGTTAACATGTTCCCAAACTCACCAAAATAAAGAGATAAGCAGTGCAGCTGACAAACTCCGTGTCCCGCACAAGAGCTTGCTACTCTATAACTACTGTTTAACTTTTACTATAGCATGCAATATATATTTATATATAACTGCCTTTATCTCACCCCACGTTTGAGTACCAAAAAGGACTGTGGTGTGTTGACCTTGGCTGGGCACCCGGTGCCCACCAAACCACTCTATTGCTCCCCTTCCCAGTGGGACACGGAAGAGAATAAGATGGAAAACAACTCATAGGCTGAGATAAGGCAGTTTACTAAAGCAAAATAAAAGACAAGCAAAAGTTTGCGCGCACATAAGCGAAGAGAAAAGTCAATCTCTACTTCCCATCAGTGAGTGATGATCAGGCACTTCCCAGGAAGCAGGGCTTCAGCATGCGTAGTGGTTGCTCCAGAAGGCAAACATAGCAGAGTAACAAATGCCTCCCTGTTCCTCCTTAGCTTTTATATCTGAGCTGATGTCACACAGTGTGGAATATCCCTTTGGTTAATTTGGGTCAGCTGGCCTGGTTGTGTGCCCTCCCAGGATCTTGCCCATTCCCAGCCCCTCGATGCGGGGAGAATGTCACAGGGACAGGTCAGCTCAACAGTAGCCAAAACACTGGTGTGTTATCAACACCTTTCCAGCTGCCAATGCAAAGCACAGCACTGTGAGAGCTGCTAAGGAAAAATGAACTCTATATCAGTCAGATCCAATACACTGTTCAAGTGAGGCTTCACCCATTGTCAGCTGGCCCCTTTTGGGATGGGTTTGATGAACACTTGGTACCAGTGACACTTTATATAACATTTTATGTATGTATGTATGTGCACATATATACACACACACACATATATATACACAGTGACATATCTATATAAGCATGCATATAATCATCCAGGTTGGAAAAGACCTTCAGAATCACCGAGTATATATTTTTAGTCTGTGCTGCCATCCAATAACCCTGGGAACTGAATGCACAAGAGGAGGGTTGCTGCCTTTCTGAGCACGCTGTCTGTTGTTCAAATACCTCCAAAGTTAACCATGACCTCTTCACTCTGAGAAAGAAATGGTTAGGTTAGAATCATAAAAACATAGAATCATTTAGGTTGGAGAAAATCCTTATGATCATTGAATCCCAGTGTTACCCCAGCACTGACAAGTCCCCCACTAAACCACATCCCAAAGTGCTACATCTATTTGCCTTTTAAACACCTCCAGGTTTGTTGACTCCACAACTTCCCTGGGCACCCTGTTCCAATGCTTGACAACCCTTTCAGTGAAGAAACTTTTCCTAATATCCAAGCTAAACTTCCCCTGGTGCAACTTGAAGGCATTTCCTCTTGTCCTAAATAATAATTACTGGTAAGTATTTTTGCTGCTTTACTAGTGGCAATTTTATAGTGACTTGTAAAATAGAAATATAGACTTGCTACTAATATTCAGTACTGCTAATACTGATTTCTGCTGCTTTTGAAATATATATTTGCTTGAGCCGGTTTTGGCTGGGATAGAGTTAATTTTTTTTCACAGCAGCTAGCACAATTGGGATTTTTGCTGGAAACAGTGTTGATAATACAGAGATGTTTTAGTTACAGCTGAGCAGAGCTTACACAGATTCAAGGCCTTTTCTGCTCCTCCCCCCACCCCACCAGTGAGGATGCTGGGGGTGCACAACAAAATGGGAGAGGACACAGCCAGGGCAGCTGACCCCAAGTGACCACAGGGATAACCCAGAGCATATGGCATCATGCTCAGCACATAGAACCAGGGGAAGAAGAAGGAAGGGGGGGTATAGTTGGAGTCACGGCGTTTGTCTTCCCAAGTCACCGTTAGGCGTGAAGGAGCCCAGTTTTCCTGGGACTGCCTGAACACCTGCCAGCCAGACTCTGAAGGAATGAACTCCTTGCTTTGCTTTGCTTATGTGCAGCTGTGGCTTTACTTACGGAACTGTTTTTATCTCCACCCACGTTTTCTCACTTTTTTACTCTTCTGATTCTCTCCCCTATCCCACCGTGCCAGAGTGAGAGAGTGGCTGTGTGGGGCTGAGTTGTCAGCTGGGGTTAAACCACGACAGCCTTGCAGTAGTTATTTGTAGCATTGATATACTTGTTTTGCTAATCATCAGTAGGCTTGCCTTGTTAGTGGTGCCTTGTAGTAAATTGCAATAAGGTAATTTAGGAAATAAAGCCTCTATGTCCTTGTGCGTTGACAGGGTCCTGCAAACCCATGGTTGCAAGCTTTGCCCACACACAGACTGGGTGATCCTGGGTCGTGGCAGCTGAATGGAGAAGTTTCTGATGGGCTGCATCCAGCAGACACCAGCATAAACCAGTGGGCATGCATAAAGGGACAGGATGAAATAAACTCCTGTGTCTCTGCTGTAGATATTGTTTTGACTTTTGCAGGCTGGCAGTGGAGAGGAGAACAAGAGTTAATTCATGTGTTCAGATATGGAGATGGTGCTGGGATATAGCAGCCAGGAGATGCTGCTGGGCTGCAGATGCAGCGAGTTACCTCCCCGTGGCATTTCCTGCAGGCAGCTTGATGATCCTTTTCTCAAAACTGTAGCTCCTCGGCTTTCCACTTGGCCAGAGAAACGCAAGGTTAAATAAGTTCAAGAGTGTGCAGCATTCATCTTCCAGAGCCTGGGCTTTGCCTTCAGCTGTTGAGCACCTTCTTAGTCCAGCATAAAGGGCAGTGAGGATGCAGGAGAGCATGCCTCAGTCAGGCTTGTGTAAGAGGGAAGGGTTTCACTGCATCTCCACAATTAACCAAACAAATAATGCTGCCATTGGCCTTGACTTTTCCCAAGGAATGATGTGCTCTCTTCCCCCTGAACAGCAGCACAGGGAAAAGGCACTGGTGAGCCCCAGCCCCAGGCGCCCTGCAGCAGCAGCAGCCATCAGCTGTGGCTGGGGAAACAGGAGGAGATGATGTTGCAAGGGCATCCGGATTCCAGCTTGGCTAGACAAGCACTGACGTTTTTCCATCACATCTGACCCGTTGATGCCTTCTGCTGGAGTTTTCATTCAGGAATGCTAGCTGTGGTCAGGCTGCATGTGTTTACAGACACAAATAAACTGCTGCTGACTGAAATACATCGCTCCCATGACTGTGCTTGGCACTACCCTTGCAAGGGTAGAGGCAGATCTGCTTACACGGTAACCCAAAGCCTTAGCAGCACTTCCTTACTTTTTTTAAGATGTAACCTTGTGGAGAAGCTGAATTTGTGCTCTGCTCTGCACTGCCTGGCACAACAGCACGGACAGCATCAACCCTACTCCCTTCTTTTTGTATACTGGCTTAGCCTGGCCTGTGGCACCCTTCCCTTGCTTACTTGGTCCCACATTGCTCCCTGCCTACTCTGCAGAGCAGTCTGCTTTACAGCTGAGTCTCCCTGTGCAGGGGAAGAAGGGCACTTGCAGTCCTGTCCCCAAGCCTTTTCTCTGCTTTTTTCCATTCTCCCTGCCCAAACCACCCCTTAGCAATGAGTCAAATCTTGGCTCCCTACAACTGCCTGGATCGCCCAGTCTCTCAGCCCTAACCCAGTGTTGTGGGAAATGCCACAGCACAAAGGTAATCTGCAAGAGTGCAAGGGAAAGGGTGGCAGGGGGGCACTGCCTCTGCCTCTCCTTTCAGAGTGCAAAGGGGTGGATATTTTTTTAAACTGCTTGGTCCCTCGCAAATTAACTGAAGCAGAACTGTGTTCACAGTGTTTGCTGCTTTGGGTGGCAAAGCTGGTTTAAAGCATTCCTGCCCTTCCTTTCCCTCCACTTTCCTTCCTGCTCCCCCTTTCTGTGCCTGGGGCAGTATGGCTTGCGTGAAGCAGCCACGTGACCCAAGCTAAAACTTGCTCAGTCTCCTTGTGCTGATTATTTTCTGACTGCTTTCTATTTTTTCTTCTGTGACAGTGATGAAATCTGTTTTGCCAGCTTGGCAGTAGGCAGTTGGTTGGTCACAAACCCCAAATTTGCCCAATGGATGCTCCTTCCCAGGCGGCAGGCTTATTCCCAGGTATTCAAAATGCAGTGTCTCAGCCTGCAGACTTTAGCCCGGACTTCATTATTGTGTGGAGCTCTGAAGAGCTGCCCCTGTGCAGTACTCAGGCCTGTCCTGCTGCTCGTGCTGCTGCGGGGAGGAGGCGGCGCAGCCTCCAGCCCACCCACAGTGGGTGACACGAAGGCAGCATTTTACCAGAGCCTGCCCCTGCACTTGTTTTCAGGATGGATGTATGCACCCTCCTCCTCTGCTAGGGCAGATTTAGTGGAATCAAGTGGGAAGACAGGGTACAGATTTCATTTGCTTGAGGTTTTGAGGCTTTTGTCCCACCTGATCAGCACCGATGCTGCCAATGCGCCACTTGCTGCCCCCCTAAAAATCCCAGTTCCGAGATATTTTTAGTATGGTCTGCTGCATTTCTTCAGTGCGGCTTGTAGGAGGAGGAGGGGCATAAAATTCTTGAAGGAGAGCTGTTTATACTGAACAAGTAAGAGCTTCTGTTTATAGAGGCAAAAACACATAAAAAAAAATAAATCCGGAAGGATGGGCCCATGGCCCTTTTCCAATGAGAAGAGCAAGTCAAAACAATGAACACCATTTGTTTTTGCTTTTCCCTGGCAAGCTTCCTTCAGCTGACTATTGCATGATCTGTTCAGGGTGAAGAGACAAGAAAAAAAGAAATTTAAAAAAAGAAGGAAAAAAAAATCCAGGCAGTAGCAATTGCTCCAGCTTCTCTCTCCTGTGGCGGCTGCAGGCCCGTCTGTGTGGGTTTAAAGCTGCAGCTGTCAGCAGGGTAACCCAAATCCCAGCTCCAGAGGAAAACAGACAGGGCTGGGGGAATAGTTTGGGGGGAAAAAAAAAAAAAAAAAAAAGGAAAAAACCAAAGCAAAATGTATGTTGTTAAGAAATAACACTGGGTTTGATCCAGCTCCCTTTTCAGCCAAAAGCTCAGGGCTCCCCTGATTTTCCAGCTGGGAAACAGGACCCCACAGCAACAGTGCTCTGGTAAAAAGTCACAGGTCTGCATGAGCTGCTGTGTTCTCCCAGCTGCCCTCCTGCAGGCTTGCGGGCCGGTCACCTACACGCACACCCTAAGGAATGGGTGTTTAATTTCATTTCCTCAGCCTAAACTCTCCTTTCCTTGGGTTCCCCCCAGTTTCCCATCTGCTTAACACCACTGGCTCAGAGCAGGAGCTCCTCGAGGCACTCCCTGCCCTGGGTCAACACCAGTATATTAAATCAACACAACTTCTGTGGCAGTCCCTGCAGCTCCAGCTCCTAGTTTTACAGCCATGCTTTGACTGGTAGGCTCTATTAATAAATCCATTAGGCAGCACCACTGCTGCTTGCAGGAGGAGCAGGGCCCAGTTTTGGTAGGGGGCTCAGCAAAGAAACAATGAACTCACAGCATCATATATGCACAACTGTTTTATTTTGGGGTTTATATAAAAAAAATTCCTAAAGACTGCAGAACTTTTTTATCCTAATTTCTTACACATATGGTTCCAAGACCCTGTTTTCAAGCTAATTCCCCTCTAACAACTTGTGATGGCGTGGCTTCCCCTGATTTTTTACCTAGTCACCTTTTCTAACGGGATATGTCTAAAGCTGCAATATGGCACTTGGTTGACTTAGTTGGCAGGTTTAATACATCTGGAAAGCTGGGGTATGGAGATGCACGCGGCTCAGAGTCCATCAACACAGGCAGGGACCCTGCCCTCATGTCTGTGCTTCCAGAATGAACCAGACCTTTCTCCTTACTGTGCAAATAACAGGCTTTGGTCATCGACCAGTCCTGTCGTAAGGGATTCTCGCCCCTGAAGAGAATCCCGTCTTCAAGTGGGGAAGCAGCCCGGCCAGTCAAGCAATTGTCCACGGCAGTGCCAGGTGCTGAGACCCCTTCAGTCAACTGTACCGTTGTAAGACTTGTTGAGCTTGTTGAACGTGAACTCTACGTTATGCGTGGAAATAGGCTTTCGGTAGAGAGGATTGGATGCCTTTGGAGAAAGGAGCAGACAAAAAGAACAAAGATGAGGAATAAAGTCCGTGTCATGGCAAAAATGTGCTGATTAGTTTGGTGACAGCACTGTTTTTGGCTTTGAGTGAACTGAGCATTCAAATCCAAAAGCAGTGTTGTTTATCCATCAGACCCACCTTCCGTGCTGCCTGCAGGCAGAGGCACTGCCCTCAAACACAGAACACCCCCACCCAAAGCTTCCCAGAAGGGCTTCCTCACAGACCTGACCAATTTGGCTCCCACCACCTCCTTCAGCCTCCCCTACCTCCTTCAGCCTCCATCTCTGCTGGGAAATAGATGATGAAGCCAAAGGCTGGGTATAGTTTTGCAGAGCATTTATAACTTGCCAAGGAGAAGGCAGTGCAAGAATGCTGGACCCTGAAGGCACCACAGGGCATGGACACCTGCATCCCTTGTGCCTGCCACCCTTCTCCCTCCCTGCAGAGCTGTTTGCTGCCAGCGCATCCCAAGAGCCCCCCATACACCAGCAGCACCCCCACCCCGGGCTCACCATTTCATATCTGGCGCGGGAGCGTTCGCTCTGGAATCGGTCGAACTCCCGCCTGTCGTGAATGGTGACGAGCAGCTTCCAGAGCGCCAGCAGGATGATCCCGATCAGCACCACGCTGCCAATCACGGCCAGCACGATCGTCACGGCGCTGGGGGCTGAGCTGCAGGCTGGCAATGAGGGAGGAAAGGTAATTAGCTGCGGTGTGAGTGTATCCTGGATCAGGATACTGGGATGTAAGAACTTGGACTGCAGCCACTGAGCAAGTGACCCCAGGGCAGTGCTAGCAGCAGTGCCTAAATTTAAAAAGGCAACAGTCCCCTCTGAAATCAAACTGGTTTTTGCATTTTTTTAAATTAAATACATTCCTGCCTAGAGGCAAGTCAAAGGGACACCTCTCATAGATGTCACCAGAGCTGGGATGTCACATAGTGCTTCAGGAGAAGAGTAGGGCTGCAGTGCCACTGTCCAACAGTGATGCAGGGTTTTAATGCCAGGTGACCCATGTGGGACACAGAGTGTTAAGGTGCCTCTGGCAAAGCCAGCTCAGCTTCTCCCACACAGAGACAGGTGATCACTAAGGACTTTAAATAAATAAGGACATTAACTGTCAGCTAATCAACCAGTCTTTCAATTAAATGCAAGCTACAGCACAAATGAAATAAAACATTATTCTCAATCTTTCCCATATTGGCCCGTGACTCAGAGGACCAGAGCAGATCACAAGAAGCTACTGCTGGATGCTCGCCAGCTTGTCCTGCAACACTACAAGAGGTTTTCTTTGGGCAACTGCATTGCAAGTGATTAAAATAATGCTGGGAAGCACAGCCTGGGGAGGGGAGCAGAGACACCCAGCCCTTACACTGCCTGGGTCAGAGCTCCTTGGCAATGTGGAAATCCTTAGGTGGTGAAGGGCTTTCCCAACACCCTGACTTAACCAGCAGCCACAGCAGGTGTCCCCTTCTGATGTTTTTGCTCCTAGGGGCTGTACCTCCAAATCAAGCATGCTTTTTGCTACTTAAATAGGCTCCATTTAATTCAGCCCCTTAAAGCTCTTCAGCCACTCACTGGCAATGCTGATGACTCAGATGCAAGTTTTATTCTCACAGTTCTTTTTTTACCAAGTGGGGACCATTGGGAGCTGGGTTTCATCGCTGTAAAACACTTCAGTTTAATTCACCCTTGTTTATCTGCTCACACATGCAACCAGCCTTTCTGCAACCCACCAGGCTCCCCAGGAGCACATCACCTCTCTGGAGGCAACCAGGGCTGTCAAAAAGGAAACCCAAGGGAGGGCCAACCTGGCTCTTTGAGGACGGTGAGGTTGGATTTCCCACTGGGAAGCTCCAAGTAAGTGAACTTCATGACGCAGTTGTTCACTGGGTAGGCGCAGAGGATCGCGTTCGGGTCATCTGTTTCTGGAACCAGATGTAAGAGTCACAGGATTTTGCATAAGTTTTTGTTCATTAAAAAAAAAGATCCTAAACGTTGCAGAACTTTTGTATCCTAATTTTTCAAAGAAATCCTTCCAATACCCTCTATTTTTTAACATAATTCCCCCTAACAACTTGCAATGGTGTGGGTTCCCTGATTTTGAACTAGTCACCCTGTCTAACAGGCTATGTCGAAAGCTGCAATACAGCACTTGGTTGATTTGGTTGGCAGGTTTCCTATTAGGAATTAGCACAGCTCTCCCCTGCAAGATAAGCAGAGCTTTCCAGGGATGCCTGGGAGCAGAGGAATGGGGAGTAAGCCTGGAAAGCAGCACAGTTTGATCACAACTCATTCAAATTGTAACTGAGCAGTGTCCAGATTTACTGCTTGAGAAAATGTGGCACTTGGCAAACATCGCATAGCAAACAGACTCAACCTCACACACACACACACTCATTCTTCCTTCATGTAAGTCTGCTTTGGCAATAAATGCTGTTTTCTTCTTAATCTGCTAAATTTCTTGAAGAGTGGAAGGTGAAGGGAAAACAAGGGGCACTGACTCAGACAGGGCCAGCAGCATCAGCAGCAGCCCATGGCCAGCTCATGCTCCAGCTGTGCTGAATAGCTCCAGCTCCGGAAACGGCTGAGAAGTTTGTTTTTAAAGAGTGAGATAGAAAAGGAAAATGGAAAAGGGAGGAGGGAGGGGGAAGGGAGGAGTTGGTTGCAAGGATGATGTGTCGATGTGGGAGTTGCAAAAAATGAGAGGACTTTATTCCTAGGGCCATGAGGGTGCTGTGTGTTTGTGTCTGACACACCACAGCACCAGACAGGGCCTGGTCACTGTAAGGTGCTGCCTGAAGAAAGCTACTTCACAGAAGCAACTTAAGATTGAGCAAAGCCACCAACTGAGGTTTGCAGATCTAGCTTAAGGGGCGATTTCAGCAGAGCCACTGCCCTGCACGGCCACAGCTTGTCGGATGCCCCCATTGCAGGGACAGTGACTGGAGGGAGATGCGGAAGCATCTCTGGCTGTGACAGGACCACAGCTCGGCAGGCCTGCAAGGGCTGAGAGTTTCATAGGAGAGGAATTTGGGGACCCAGTGCTGTTGGCTGGCAAAGACATGCATGACCTTGTCTTAGGCACCTGGAAAGAGCTCTCCACAGCTCTCGTATCCATGCTGTCTGTCATGCTGAAAAATTATCGCATTAATGAGCACTGCTATGCCAGCCCCTTAGCTCTCTCCTGTCTGTTTGTTTTTCCTTTCAATGCCTTTGACCTGCATCCAGTTAAAAGATTAATACCCTCCATTTCAACAGCTGAGCTCAGATGCAGCTGCCCCTCTGGTGAGTCCTGACGTGTTCCTAGTGTGGACAAACCTCAGCTGTTCCTACCCTGGGACAGTAAAACCTGCTGTAAGCACATAGTGGTAGCAAAGCATGGGCTGAGAAAGTGCTGATTGTTACAAGGCAAAGTACTAATTAGATTAGTGTAGATAATACTTCCATGTTTCTTGACTAATGCTCTTTTGAGTTGAGCAGCAAATCTTAGTTCCTGTAGGTCTAGCTGCTTTCATCTCATCCTTACACCATTATTTCAGTAAAAAATAAAGTGATTAAAGTCTCAATAGTTATGGTTTCTGTTGATCTTCACTAGGTTTCAGAGAACACATGTCTACAGAGAGAGGTGTGAGGGCCCCACTGAGCTTTCAGGTCCACTGACGCGTGCTGTTCCCAGGTTCAGCTCAGAGTGGGACCTGTCATGCTCCCTCTGGAACTGCCAGGAATGCAAATGTAATACTGCAGAACCCAAGGAGATCCTGCAGAGCCCAAAGCAAGTCATACAAGCCTCCCATGAGGCAGCATTCTGGCTCCTGGGTCCAATGATAGATGCCTCTGCTCTACAGAGCTTTGAAGCACTGGGTGCTTCACATCCAGAGTCAAAAGGCAGTTGGGATGTTCAAGACTGTGTTCATTGCAAGTTGATATTTAAGAAGGTCCCATCCTCCTCTGCCAGGACAATACAGACCTCTGTATTCTGTGACAAATATCAGCATTCTGTCTTTCAGCATGGACTTGTAATATGTGCTAAATTATATAAAAACACTTGAAAACAAGGATTTCACCAAGTCTGCCTGTGAAGAAGTCCACAGTTCACAAGAACTTTCTTTAGGAATATTTTGCTTTACCCCTTTCTCCAGCAGCCCAGATCTCCAAGTCACAGAGTGCCTTGAGCTCAGCACTATGTGCAATCTGACTGCAATAGTTCAACAGAAGCATAAGTGTAATTCCCAAAAATGTCTTAGAGCAGAAATCTGGCTGGTTTTTTCTCTGAAAGCCATGGAGGGGGCAGACAAATCACAGCCCACCTCGCCTTCCAGGGAGCAGACAGAACAAAAGCTGGCTTTGGCATAGTGCATTAACCAGGCAGGAGGAATGAGCTTTGATTCCCAATATTTACTGGCCAGCCAGGCATTAGAAAGGAATTTTGTGTGTTTTGAACTTCCAGACTTCTCAGTGTGGGCGGGTGCAGGTGCACTCCCTGCTAAACTGCAGGGTGAACAGAGAGAACGAGAGCAAGTGTCCCCAAGGGAAAGGTAGGAAACTCCACTGGTCATAATTTAAAAGCTGGACACTGGATGTGAGAGGAGTCAGCGGGAAGAAGATCACCTGCAGGCAGCTTAGGAGGAAGGGAGTGAAAGGCTGAGCGAGGTACAGCACTCCCACCTC
Organism: Dryoscopus gambensis; assembly: GCA_013389985.1. Taxonomy (NCBI): domain Eukaryota; kingdom Metazoa; phylum Chordata; class Aves; order Passeriformes; family Malaconotidae; genus Dryoscopus; species Dryoscopus gambensis. The sequence goes on along the minus strand of WEIT01017407.1, from coordinate 80,927 downwards.
TATGAACTATGGGAAGAGGAGGAAATGCCAGATGCAGACAGTAATTTATCCCTGCTTGATCTGCATCTCTCTCTCCAAGGGGTATTGCTAAGGCCAAGCTCAGGATTGTGATTAAATCTGTCACAAGTCTGGATCCCCTCTACTCCCCGAAATAGCAACCAGGGACTCCCAGAACACATCTTAAAAAGAGTGGGTAGAAAGTCATCTGCTGAGAGATGCACATGGTGGGTGATCTCTAGAAGAGAACACGAAGGGCAGGAGATTTCCAGGGGGACTTGTAGCAGTCAGACCTACCAAAGCAGAACCCATTTTCAAAACAGATTTGCTTTCTCTTACAAGCTCACTTCTTCCAAGATGAAACCTCAGAAGATTAGAAAATGCCTTTTTTGGGTGATTTTTTGTCCTTTTGCACTCTCACGACTCATCTCATCTGTCTCATGTGACCTCATCCCCCTCTCTTTGCTCCCTGCACTGGCAGCAGTGGTTAGATGTAGTCAGATGTTATTTAAAATCAACGAGTTTTTTACTTCAGTATGGATTATAGCCCAGAGAGAGCATCACACATACCACACATACACATATACATACTACCTACACACATTTCTAAATACCAGGTGTTCCCTGAAGCTTTCTTTACAGATATGTCTTAGTCTGGTTAAGAAGATCTCAATGCCACAGTCACCAGCTCCCACCACCTGCAGTCCCGCTGCTGCCAGCTTACCAAGAACATCCACAGTGGTGATGATCTCATCCTTGCAGTGCTTTTGGCAGGTTTGGTTATCAGCCAGTCTTCCTGAGTTAAACAGCTTGCATTCAATACAATCCCTGCAGGAACACACACACAGGGGAAGATTAAACACGCGTCAGAAACTGCGTGAACATAGGGGTTCAGCCCTTGGAAAGGGACTCCCTGGGTGCTGGTCTGGAGGCTGCACATCTGCACCACAAGGATAGAGCAGCTTCAGGGCCAAGCATCTGCATCGCGAGGATGGATTTATTCTAGGATTCAATGGAGGTGCAAAGCAGCTGGTGGGTTTGGGATCTGTTTGCCCTTTGGATGTCAGGAGCTGCACGTCAGCTACTTCAACATCTGTCCTGCCCGAGATCAAAGCAGGCAGTTCTGCTGCTCTGTGCTAGTCTGAGGTTGATGCCCAGGGCACCTCCATCACTGTGAGGTAAGGACAGTGATTCCAGTCCTCCCCTCCTCTGCAGCTCACAGCTCTCTGCACCCGGATATCTGTAGTTCAGAGTGCAGCAAAACAGGGTTGCCAGCCTTTCCTGCAGAGTGGGACAGCACTGGAAATCAACAGGGACATAAATCTCCATGAGCACTTGGGCAGCAACCCTTGTTGCTGCTCTACCTGGGATACTGTCAGGTTGCTTAGCATGGGCTCCTGGCAGCAGTAGGCTTGCCTGGGGCTGATCATACATTTAACAAAGCAGGAGTAATTCCTTAGCTGAAAAGTCTCCCAGGAAGCAAAGAGCTGCCCTTCCCACCAGTGAGAAATCCCTCCTGAACTGCCTGTGAGTACCTTTTAGTGCTACAGACACCTGGGCAGGTGGGACACTTCTCACAGGTCTCTCCGAAAGCCCCTGGCTCGGTGCAGTGACACTTCCCACAGACGCAGGCGCCCCGGCCGCTGCACATCTGCCCATCACTGGAAACACAGCTGTCCGTCTCCGTGGAGCAGTTGCAGTTGTCCCCGATGTACCCGGCGTGGCACTTGCACTCCCCGCAGTGACACTCCCCGTGACCTGAAGGCGAGAGCAGGGGAGAGGCGTCAGCAGAATTTAGAGCCACCAGTGGGTGCTGTGGTAGGGAGGCACCGGCAGCCCAGCAGGAAGAGCTGCCAGAGAGAACTCACTTGGCAGAGCAACTAACATGATGATGGGAAACACCTAAATATCAAATTAATATGTACATTTAGCAGCCGAAAATACCTACTCACTGATCTTCCAGCTTCCCTCTATAGTCGCTCAAGACAAATGGGCACCTCCCCCTTCCTAGTTTTGTATGAAATAATCTCTTTTTTCTCCGTCTACATTGAGAGATATTAAGACGGGAATGAAGTAGTGCTTCCTTGCTGGTTTTGAGCCCAGAGTTTACCAGCAAAATGCCTAGCAGGTCACCCACTTCATAAAGTGTTTCCTTCCCTTTCTTCTTAACAGTTTTACTTAAGAAGTTCTCTTAAAACCTTGAAAAAATTGTATCAACAAGCACCACTTCCTGTGTCCAAACAAGACCTCTGTGTCCCAGCCAGAGCCATGAAGGTTGCCGGCACCAGCTGAGCCCCCCCAGGGAGTAGCTCAGGGCAGCTCACAGCAGAGATGGATGAAGAAACCAATCCAGCAAGGGCTCTCCTCCACTGAAGCATCCCCTTGGAGCTACGGAGTTTAGTGAAAGGCTGAGAAAGTCAACAGCCTCCAAGGCTGTCAGTGACAGTAAGTGGAGTGGCTGTCCACTGAGCAGCTGGTTTCAGAGAGGCATCCATCAGCTGGAGACTGCTCAAATTCCTCCTTGGTCAGCCCCTAGGAGAAGGGATGCCTTTGCAGGCATAGTTTATAGAGCTGAAGGGTTTGTATACAAGGCCCATCAGCAACCTAATTACAGCTCAGCTTTTCCACTGGAAAGAGCCTCGAGCGCCCCAGACATGATAAATTATATACACACTCCTTTCATCAACACAAACCTGCTGATCTCCCTGCCTCTCCCAGCGTGCCAAGACGACCAGAGGCTGTGGATTGCCAAGCTATATCCCTTGCCAAAAGTCACAGGAGCACCTTCTGTTTTACTAGGCATCTCGTACGTCCCAGCACACCACAAGTTGTCCTTCTGCAGCCTCTTTTGCACTCCCATTGTTTGCTTTGAATCCAGCCTGCATATTTAAACATTACTGGACAAAGGAGATTATGTTTACAAGATCTCTAGAGGTGACCTCCTTCCGTGCCTACATCTGATGGAGATTAAAACCCCTTGCTCTCCTCACCTTCACAATGACAGCCTTGCCCTTTCCCCAGACAGGAAGCTCCAGGTTTCAGCCCATGGGCTCAGCTACATCCACAACTGCTGCTCTTTGGGGGACTCCCAGGATCACCACTTCACAAGCAAACCAAATGGGGTGTCTGGCTTTTATTCACAATTAATTCAGGTGACTGGGCTCTCACACACAGCAGGTTTGGTGCCTCCATGGCAATGCATGTGTCCACATTAGCTATGAACTATGGTTTTCTTAAATGGTGCTATTTCAAGGAATCCAAGGCAGCCGGCAATTAGTAAATGTGCTCAGGCTTGAATTTGAACTGAGAGGGCCAAGAGAAGCAAGCTGATGGTATTCATATCACCCCTCTGTTCTCCTAGGACACCACAGAATGCAGCACAAGATGTGACTCCAGAGGAAATCTGTCTCTGGACCATAAAATGGTTCAGTTTTTAACGGCATCAGAACTAGGTCATAGGAGGCTAGAAAGACTGCACATCCCTTCCAGCCCTTGGCAGGCTGGAGGTGGAGCCTGGAATTACTGTCCTGGGGAAGGGAAATGGCCATTTTCAAATAATGCAACCTATTAAACCACTGTGATTGGAAACTTAAGAAACAGTATCTTAAAGGATGTGGTTTTGTTTACTGAAGGGGATGAAGAAAAAGCTGTTCTGTATGAGGGTGACTAAGTGTGGGGTGTGAGCGTAAAATGTCAAAACACGTTGACATGCGTTTCCTGCCTCGGCCACACTGGCCCAGTGTGCAAGAAGTCACTGGCTGAAGCTCATCATGGTCAGTGTGCCAAGAGCAGGACTTTCCATCTTGACCTTTAATGGCAAAGATGCCACAATCTTCACTGCTTCCATCAGCTTGAAAGAGCAGCCACTCCTGCAAGCACCATGAGCTACACTTCTGGTGCCATCCATTTCCCACACAGCCTGAAGACTGGAGAAACTCAGTGAATGGGAAACATCTGTTTTTCATACGGACACAATAAGAGTCATCCCACTTCTCAACATCCACCTAGAGCACCGGAGGTGGGAATCCACTCCATCCTCTCGCTTGGGACACAAACTGAGAGGAGCCCCAAGGCAATGTGGCAGCAAGGTTTTTGGTGACAGTGACCCAGAGCTGTGGTTTGCAGAGTGTTACGGTGTTGTATTGTACAAATGTAGTTAGATTATTGATATGTTATTAATAGGTTTTGCACTATGTATACATGTCTGGACCTGTCCTTACACGTGGTGATTTTGTAACACTGGAATCCTACACCTCTTACCTGGAAATCCTATCTTACCCCCTACATGAGCCTGTACCCCATTGGCGGGGGCCTTCCCCCCACCCCTTCCTCCATGGGGGGGTTAAAAGGAGTCCTCTGGAGGTCTCCAGTCTCTTCTCCTTCTTGGATCCACCAAATAAAGACCCGAGGAATTGATCCCGACGGAAAAGAGCACCTTTCTTTCTTTTACCTAGGTTCTCTTGACACATGTTGCTCCCAGGGGTCCTGAGCTACCACCATGTCATTACCCAGCACTCACATTTTGCAGCGAACTGTGCTTGCCTGTTCCCAGTCCCAGCTCTCCCACGGTCACACGCAGTGCTGATGTGGCTAAGCAGTCTCTGTGCCATCATGCCTGCAGGAAGCCTTCCACCACTGTGCCCAGGATGAACCTAGTTTCACTTCCCAGTTTCATTTCCAGGGCAATGTGTCCTCAAGGAGGGTGTGTTTCAAGACACGTCTGCACCAGCGGCAGTCTCGTGGTGAAAGCCATTATCCTGGACTTTAACCCTTTCGAACCCTTTGAGATTGCACGTCCTCTGTTAAAGCTGGTTTGTGAAGCAAAAATATATTATGTTCTCCAAACATAATAAGAGATGTTTTCTTCTGTTCCCATCCTTGAAATGAGACAAGCTTAGTTTAAAAGATCCAGATCTAACTCAGAAATGAAATGCTCCCTCTGAATTTGATAACATACTTTCCAGCCACCTCTTGACCTTAGGGGTACTCACACAAAACACATGTCAGGGAGACTGCAGAAACGCGCTGGGAGGGTGTGCAGAGGAAAGCAATGCTTTTGTGGGGGGAGAGCAGTCCCCAGACTGAGATTGACTGGTCTGGGATCCATCAGGGCAGGAGCCATGGGATGCTCTGCTGCTTGGAGACACCTTCTTCCCAAGGAGGCCACCACAATGGGCCGAGACTCCCAGCCCAGCTGGTGCTTCCATCTCTCTGCCCATCCCAAAACACATCCCCATCCCACTGCTGTGCCCTGGCTGGGCTGCACATCTCGCTGTCACTCAGGCAGCTTTTGGCAGGACATCCAACCATCCTCATTTCACCCCAGCTGCCTCTGCCTCTCCCCCGCAGCCGCCCCCCAGGATGGCAGCCACAGGCCAAATCCTCCCTGCCCTCAGCCTGGCACCGCACAAACGCGGCTTGGCACCCCCGCACCAGCGCTGTTCTCCTTGTTCCCAAGCAGGGTTATTCCCCAATTGGGGTAGCAGCTTCTGACCCTGATTTCATCCCAGGCTTCCTGACAGGAGGCTGTGACCCTGCTCAGCGGGACAGCCCCTCTGCCCTCCACAGTAACTGTGTGCCTTTTAGGACCTGCACCAAGAGGTCTGAAACTCAGTGCACTAAAAGCTCTGTCACTAGGGCTTTTCACAGAATGTGGTTTTCCTAAAGCCTCCTACATCTGGGGACCACAAAGTTCTGCAAAAAATACCAGCTTTCTTTTGAAAGAAAAAACANCCCTGCTCGGCGGGACAGCCCCTCTGCCCTCCACAGTAACTGTGTGCCTTTTAGGACCTGCACCAAGAGGTCTGAAACTCAGTGCACTAAAAGCTCTGTCACTAGGGCTTTTCACAGAATGTGGTTTTCCTAAAGCCTCCTACATCTGGGGACCACAAAGTTCTGCAAAAAATACCAGCTTTCTTTTGATTCCAGCTTTTATGGAGAGGTAGAAAGGTTTCAAAACAAGCCTCCTCCTAAACTCCTTTTTTCCCCATCTTCTAGAACATTAAATGGATGTGACTAACACACAAGAAACAAATCCTGATTTTTAAGCCAGTTTAGTGGTTTCTGAGCACTCAGGGGGAGAAAGATCAAATCGTATTTTGTTCCCATTTAATCAAGCCACTTATTTTTGTGCCTCCAGACTTTGGGTCAGGACCGCCAAAAGGCTGTGCTTTTGTCATTTTTGGTTATTTGAACAACTAGTCTGAAATAGAAAAAAAACGCATAGGAAAAACAACTGAGAGAAATAAGTTATGGCAAGCAATTTCCAGATTCTCCAGAACCATCCCTTTAACAAGCCCTGGCTGCCGTGCCCATCACCCAGAGAGCCCCAGCACAGAAGCCACACTTTGTTTGTACTCCCAAGGGGTAGAGGCACCAAAAACATCTGCTTATGAGAGAAGTCAAACCCTACTGACACAGGGCACTGCTTGAGCATCAGTTTTGCACCAGACCAGCCAGTCTCTCAGCAAAAGTGCTCGATGTCTGGGGGAGAGGCTCTGTGACCAGTACATTTTGAGTGGGAGGAAGAAGGGCAGCAGAAAAGGCTTCAAAAACTTAGAAAACATAGGGCTGTTCATTTGGGAAAGGGCTAGGGTAAGACACAGTGCCTGCTTAGGCAAATAAATCATCGACTGCCCTACTAATTTCTTTCCATGGCTCAAAGCAGCCAGCACTGCACGTCAAGAGGCCAGGCCAGGCCAGGCCAGGCCAGACCAGGCAGCCTGCCCACAGCACAGCTCAGGCCCACGGCACTGCCAGATGGTCAGCACCCGCAGGGACTCAGGAGAGCTCGGGAAATTTTAAACAGTGGGGATGGGTTTAGGATCCAGCCCCTGGGTCATGTCAGTCCAGCAGGGAAAACAAGGGTGGCAGGTTGGCAGCAGCATCTCCAGCCCCTGGAGCCCATTGAGCATAACAACCTCCTTGTGCTAAGGAGGAAACTACATAAACACAGACAAACAAATATCAAGGGTCCAAGGTTTCTGTGCAACCTGGAATTCATCCGACTGCCTCCACTCACACCAGGAGAGAGCTTTTCACACTCATTTATCCCCAATGCAATACTGAAGCAGCAAAACAAACACTAAGAGGTTAGTAAGGAGTAAATAGTGCTTTTCTGAATGTTATTTACACCAGGCACCATGGATCTGTGCATCTTCCCATTGCAATGGATATTTATATCCTGAAGCACATGGGTTTAACCAAGATTTCAGTCCCAGCACTTGCTGAGCTCACCAACCATCAAAAATAGCACTGGAGATGCAGACTAATGAAACCAAAGGTGAAAGAATAAATGCAGGCTCGAGCTGCTAATTCAGCCATGGGTACCATAAGCCCCACTGCCAGCTGGACATTACTGCCAGCATCCCCCACAGTGCAGCACTGCCATTACAAAAACCCCCCTCAGCACCCCAGTTTCTCACTCACTTGGGAATTTCTGGGTTCAGTGAGAACTGGGCAAGGAAGACATGGTTTTGGAAACTGCTGTCTCATGAAGGCAGCTGAAAGCAATCCGGGGCAGGCGGATTTCCTGTGGTAGCTCCTGGCCAGCCTTTCCTCATTTTCCTTCTCTCTGCTAAAGAAGTGGAGCAACCACGAGATACAGCTGATGATCCATCAGAAAGCCAAAATGGGCAGTGAGAAGTCATTTCCTGAAAGAGATCTAAAGCTGCATTTCTTAAAATAAAACCTTCTTTTTTTTTTTTTTCCAAGTAAGCTCAGCACTCCACAAATCCTTGACTTCTACTTACATTAGCTCCTCAGCCAAGCCTGCCACACGTGGCCTTTTGGATGGAGACCCAGAGCTGGGAATTGGAGCTTTCAGGTCCCGAAGCCAACTCTGTTACTGATGCAGGGAGAGCTATGTGGCAAGCATGATCCTCACAGAGGCACAGAGCTTCATCCCGAGTGGGGGCAGTTGGGATGGGTGTGCTGGTCTCCTTTGAGCCATGTGCCCAAATACCACCCCATCCCTCTGGGCACGTGTTCATCCTTGGCTTTGTCACCCCCTAAGCACCTAATATGGAAGACACTGCAGGAACTGCCAACAATTCATATTGTTGATATGAACCCTCAGATCAGAAGGGGGGTGTGTGTGGATCCTGTAGGGGTTTTGCCCCTACTGTGTCTCCCTCCAAATCTTTAACTCAAAAAGGGCCACTGTCCTTTCCTATCGACCTCAGTCTCTTCACGTGCAGGTGTTCATTGGGTCTCCCACGGGACACAGCAACACCTCTCCCACAGCAGTGCCCCTCTCTCCAGCCAGCTCTACAGCCCCTCACAGACTTGCTCACAGACCAAAGCCCCCTGAACGCAGATCTCTCCATTTGTTTCCTTTCTCCCCAAAAAGCCTGACAAATAATACTGCTTGGAAAAAAAAAAATCATTTTCCATTTGGCTCTCCCAACCCTGCTCAGATACCACCAACACCCACAAGTCCAGAGCCAGGAGCTTCTCCCCCACATACACACTTAGCCTGTCACTGCCCAGATCTGCTTATACAGCTCTGCATTTCAGCTTTAGTCACTGTGAAGGCTCTGGAAGACTTGGAAACACGAGGGGACATATGGCAACCACGCAGTTGCTGAAAGGCAGAGAAAGGGCTTGAGAAAAGCTATAGGGCTGCAACCCTTCCACCAACATATGGTGTCTCCAGGAAGCTTCATCCTCCTGCTCTGATGCCTGAGCAGACTCCTATCAGCTCCTACCAGCCAAAAAAACCTCCAGATATATTCTTAAAATAAAACTTGGCTCCAGAAACAAAGCTGCATGGTCCCAAATCCCTAAACCCCAGGGCCAAATTCTATGGTTCAGGTCCATCCTTCAAAAAAGAAAAGCAGTTTAATTCCCATCCTGTTGAAGCCCAAGTGAGTTGAATGTCCTTTCTGCTGGACCTTGTTGAGAGGAGTGGACTCTGGAGTAGAGAGACATTATTTCTCTGCAAAATGCAGCACCCTGGGAGCCTTGCCCAGTTCTGTGTTTGGATGCAAACACGTCATTTGGTGCAAGTTCACCAAAGGTCCATGGTTTTGGAACAGACTTCTCCCTTCACAAAGTACCAGGAAAAAGTCAGAACATCACTCAAAATAAGACAAAAAAGGGAGAAAGAATGAACACACAGGCTGTGCTGCACTTCTCTTTCAGGTCAATTACTTAAGCTCAATTTTTTAAACGAAACTGAGTAAAATTCACAGGTTGTCAGTGCATGTCAACAAGAAATGCAGAGACCCAGAATTCCACTCACCTGCTGATCTGAGGCTTTCATCTGCCTGTAAACCCCAAATACAACATTCACTTCCAAATGTGCATTTCTGTCACTGACTATCACCAGACAGACCAAATTCAGACACCAAACTCACCGAGATGCTGGCCAGTAGAGCATTTAGAGCTAGTTTGTTTAAAGACCATCTAAGCTTTATTTTCTGAGTTTATCTTGGCAGGGGTTTTTTGAGCTTTCTGTGGGGTTCCTAGCCCTGGGAGGCGGCAGCTGCACAGGACAGGGGGTTTGGCTACGTGCATGAATCTTCAGATGACACCTCCAGTTGCAACCCACATGTTGTGCCACTTTAAGAGTAGAGCCCCAAGAACAGAGCTCTGGCTCCCATAAAGATGTCAAAGACGTCCCTTCTGTATTCTTTCATTCTTCCTTGGCATTTAATGCCTCATTAGCATGCACTAACACTTGCTAAAGGTCCGCTCACGGACAAGGAGAAAGCGCAGTGAAAAGAGGCAGGAACAGCAGCGCTCTGTGCGGGTTGGTCCTCAAGGAGCTGCTGCCAGATTTGGGGAGAGCTGCAAGGCTTGGACAGCAATGAGAGCCTGGGCAAGGAGAAAGGAGGGGTAACAAAGGGCAGCTTTGCCCTTTTGTGTCAGGAATAGAGACTCTGGGAGAGCAGTACTTGATACACTGGGGAGAGAATGTCCAACTCAGTTGCTGTTTCAGTGAAACGCCAACACAAACCCTTGGCGTGAGCAAGGTGGGGCAGGCAGGGTATGCCTGCTGCCAGGAACACCAAGGAGCATGAGGAATAAACACAGCACTGAGCACAAACACAAATGGGATCATCGCTGCGTTCCTGTGAGAAATCATCGAGTATCTTGAGTTGGAAGGGACCCATAAGGACCATGCAGTCCAACTCCACAATAATCAATAATAATTAACAGGCAACAGTGTAATGCTAATGCCTGGTGGTGTAATACCAAATACTGCATTTAATTGCTGTGAAAGAAATCTAGAGGAGCATCTTCATGGAGCACAGAGCATTCTAGCTAAGAACCATCCACCCGCACTGACCTGCAGCCACCTCTGACCTGAAGCACAGCACGGGGGTCATTAGCAGCGCAATTAGAGGGTGGACCAGGTATTTTTACGTTGCAGCTACAAGTGCTGGCCATGCTTTCACAGGTCACAGCCAGCAGACAAGGGTCACCCCATGCTGTTTTTCCCAGCCCAGAGGCCATTTGAACTCTGGGATCTTCAGCTTTTTGAACAGGCACGGAGCAGGATGGGGAGGCACACACTCTCGGAGGACAGTGGCACATGACTCAGTATTAAACTGAAAAGAGAAGAGAAACCAGGTTAAGGGGGAAAAAATAAATTCAGAGAGGAAGAAGAAGAAGAGAGAGATTGGGGAAGGATGGAAATGGTGCCCTGGGAGGAAGTGGTTTCAGGAGCTGCCCAAGGACTGGAGATGGGAGTAAACACATGCACTGGGTCAGCCCCATGCTCCTCCAAAAGGCCACTGAGGGTCTGTGTGCCAGACTTCACGAAGATGAAATTTGGAATGCAAACACCTCCCACATGGGTCTCAGCCCCTCTCTGCATTGGGACTGTGAGCCACAGCTCCTGGAGATGAGCACACCCAGAGCACTGTGGGACACCGTGCTGAGTTTGGTCCTGGCTGATGCTCAGGAACCCTTTGCCTACAAGGAAAAATCAAACACTGCTACAGAGGAATGCTACTGCCAGCCAGCCACTCACACAACTCAAGGGTGGAATCTCCCTCCAGCCTCTCAAATCATCTGGGAGCTCACGGCTGGGTGTCCCTGCTCCCCATCACAGAAGGTGCCACCCTGGTGCAGGGCTCGATGCAAGCACAGAGCCCAGCAGGCTGCCTGCAGTGGGTAAGCGTGTCCCAGACATGTCCCTGTAGTTTCTGCTCCTCTTCACGCTGTGTGAAGAGCAGACTTTCTCAATGACACTCCACACTAAAGGCTGAGAGGTTTCAAGTGTTGCTCTCAGAACTCACTGCTGTCTGGCAAAGCACAGCCAGACCCAAGGCACCACGGGAAGCAGTCTGGGATGACCCCAGGGCTCAGACACCAGCTCTTGTTGCCAGAACGAGGCCTAAAAGCCAACATCCCACATGTGTCAGCAGCAGCAGGCGCCTCCACAGTTCCCTCTTCACCTGTGGAAAGGTTTTCTAAATCACTGCTTGAGCAATCACGTTCTGCTGCTCCAAAATGTTGCAACAGCAGGGCAGCCCCACACTCTACAGGAGGGCAAGCAGGAATGCTAGAATACCAACAGTTCAACAGCTGGCCTCAGAACAGATCTGGTTGATAGAAACAAACATAAAAAAAAAAAAGGCGTTTTTCTTGATTTGGGTGTTAGATGTCGTGCAGCCAAATGACACCGCACACACAGCCAAACAGCATCTGCAGGGAGCTTGTAAGCAGGGCAAGAGTGGCATCAGTCCAAGCTGGATGAAGGTGGATACAGCTGACTGCTCTTCTCCACCACAGCCCTCAGCCCTCCCTGCTCCAGCTGACCTGGTCTTGACATTTTTTTAGGCTGACCCACTAGATAGGAATAAATGGAGCTGACCTAAACCTTCCATTTCTTTACAACAATCCATGTGATGAGTGTTAGTAGAACATGCCCAGCTTTGCAGTTTAACCCCAGAAAAGGAAGAGGACAGCAGAGGTGCCCCATTTGATTTCTTATTACATTTTTGTAGTCTGTTCTTACTGGAGCCAAACTGTTTTGCAGGTGGAGGGGGGATGTAAGCTGGAGAGGGGATGCCCACCCAGTAGTGATGCCAGGCACAGGTGCTCTGGCCTCAGTTCCTCACTGCTATGGCACACAGCCAAGTCAGAGGTTTGTTATTCCTTCTTATTCAGGGGGATTATTTTGTTTTACCCATTTATTCTCTGGCATGTAGACATCTCAGGACAGGACCTTTGGATGAGAAACTCCTGCAGGTGATAAAGGCAAAGGCCAAATGGAAATGCAGCAAGGAGAAAGGTTTTTAGGAAGCTCAAGGATAAACATGCAGTCTGAGTCTTGACCACATGGTAAAAGAGAGATGCTACAGCAGTGCCATCTCCTTGTTGTTTGTTCTGGCCGTAAGGTCCCCTGGGCTCTGCAGCAGCACTGTAGGCAAGAGACCTGAAGGTGCCTGAAACCAGGTTTGTGGGCTGCCAAGGAGCCACGGGCACCCTGTGTCCCACACAGTGTGACAACACTTACACACTGCTGTGTCCTCTAGCCCAGACTCAGCTTGTCTTTAGCTCCCTGTCCCCTACCTTGCTCTTTGGTGGGAAAAGGGGCATTCGCAGTGCTACAGCACCCTAACGATACAGGGTTTTGTGTCAGAGGACTTGACTTGGTTCTGCTCACACCAAACCACCCTCCCATGCCCTGTGCCCCGACAGCACTCGCAGCCACTGACCCCTGAGCCCCCAACCTGCTGCTAATGACTGGGACTACTCACAAAGCAACTGGTACTGTGAGGTTACAGCACAGTGACCCGAGCTGACACTGCATCCTCTGTCACCAAAATAAGCCTCAAATATGCTGGTAGATGTGTGCTCCCCATCCGCCTCCCACGTGGGAAGCAGAGAGGGATTGACCTGTGGGGCAGCCGCTCCAGAGACGGAGCTGCATCTCCCTGCAGCTGCCTGGCTCACAGCTGCACTAGCACTTAGCAACAGCCAAAGGATTATTTTTAACTTCCATATTTATATGGTCCTTTTGTCTCTCCCCTTCAGGTTCTCTTTTACTAGGCAGTGCTCAGAAAAACCTACAGATAACAAGACTTGACGTGAGTTAAAAGGAAACATTGCAGATGTGGTTTAGGTTCTGTTCCCTCTCCTCTTTCCGCCACAGGTCACCCTCTTCCCTTCTGGCAGGGGTACATTTGTCAAAAGCCACCCCAGCCGCAGCACAGCCACAGAGAGTGGGCACAAAAGAAGCTCTCCTTCCTCCCCAAACCACACTCAATCATCACCTGCACCTCAAGAGGTTAATAAATTAAATACTACCCATTTCTTTCTTAACAGCAGCTTCTAGTAAAAGTTTAGGCATTAGGAATTAAGGCAAAAAAAAAAAAAGCTGTTGTGTGTCTGAAAGATTTGGAACACCTTTATTCTCACATCTGAGCTTTCAGATGCACGCCAGCACCCAGGACAGTGGTTTTATTCACCACTGGGTAGGTGAATAGTAACTACAAAAGTATGTGTGGAAAAAAGTCTATTTCCAGATGATGTGTCCATGGGCACAGTGATCTGTACAGTAACAGACCCCATCTGTAACCCCAGGGTGGAGATACCAGCAGGAGAATCAAACTCAAGTGTTACTGTCAAAGCATGGAGCTCTAATGCAGGACGAGAAACTGGGGCAGTGGCACTGAGCCATCATCCCACTGGCTCCCCTCAAGCACAGCGCTGTTAAATGTGTTACGGACAGGGAACGGCAAAAACAAATTGCAAACGCGTGAGTGAGATTTCTAATTTGAGGCTGTGTTAAAACAGAAAAACCAAAACAAACAAATAAAAAAGCGCCTTATCTCCCTGGGCCTTTGTACAGGCTAAAACCTCCCTGAGCTTCCCCATTTACTAAAACAAGAGAGGAAGCATTCAGAAGTAAATACTGAGGACTTGTATGAACTCAGCAGATTTTGAAGTGGTTTCTGCAGGGCAGCTGGAGTCGCATCACACATCAGCTTGGCTATTCTCTGCAAAATAAACCCCGGATTTTCAATGAGCTGTCTCTTCCCACATCCCATCTCAGAAGTGATTCTGGCACTTGCGTGTACTGGCAAGTTTGACACCCGATGCTTTATTGCTGACCTGACTTTTCTGTGTCACTGGAAGCCCTGTGCTGGCAAGGGAGGCCAGACCAGCTCCTGTGCTCTGAGGCATCACCATTGTGCTGTGCTTTAGCCAGCCACGACCTTCAGCCACCTTAACCAACTCATGCTCACAGCTGCTTACAAGCTACAGAGATGCTGAAGGGCTTCATTTACAGATGCAAAAGTGTTTATAAATCTGTTTTACTGTCTGATTGTAAAAGAAATGAATAAGAGAAACCACAAAAGATCTGATCCCCCAAAGATGCACCACCATCAGTAGCTGCCGTGTTGCTCAGGCAGTATGGATTTTCAGGATGAGATCTTTTGTGTTTTACGGGGAGGAATGGCTGCAGCATAATGAGTGCTCTTCAGTAATTAGTGATGTGCCTGTGCAAAACCAGAGTCCTGGGCTGAAGAGCACACACATGACACCCACACAGGGAGCTGGGGAACAGTGGTGGTAGGTGGGTAAGGGGAAATTTCTTTAGAGACCCATATGATGCCATATTATTCTGTGTCCCCCCCATCCAAGAAAAAAAATAGGTCTGGAGCAACTGAAGCTAATGAAGCTTGGCCTCCAACGAGCCAGTCTCTCTTCATTAGAGGCAAATGTGTGATGCCCTTACTGGGGCCTCTCCTCCCTCCTGCCACCTAGTTTTATGGGACCTTCAGGAATGCAATTAGGGCAGAGATGTTTCCTCCTTTGTCAAACTGCCTGGCAGGCAGCCAAGGAGTTCAAAAGCCGGAGGGTTGTGCAGCCAGCTGCCCCTTCCCCAGCCCAGCTGCAGGCAGGAGGGCTTTCAGCCCCTCTCTCACAGCCGCCTACATTTCAGAGTGGAGGGGACACAACGATGTGCCGAAGATCTCAGTGCAAAGAGGCTACCTCTCCACCCGAAATAAAACTGGGAGTAAAGCACTTGAGGGTTTGGGAAGCAGCTGCCTGCTTTGTCAGAGCACAGTGCTGCAGATAACCCAGCTGCATTTCTTTTGGAAGAACAGAACACTCGTGCAAGCCATCCCCTATGGCCCTTCCAGAAGCTGGATTAATGGTTTGAAACAGCTGCTCTGGAGCTGTTAACTGGACTTGGGGAGCAGCAGAACAAATGCCACTTATTACTGACTAAGTGACATTGACTAGGAGTTGGATGCAACCTGAGTCAACATTTACTCCACGTTATAAATTACTCCCTTTTCCCACCTGCCTCACAGATGCAGGAGACCCATTAAACCTCCCACTAACAGGAATTAAATTCTTGCTGCTTCTTTAGATTCTCTCTCACCCAAAATCTGCTTCTCCACTTCATGGCGGGGACTACAAAAGGACTGCAGCCATAGGCAGCACTGTCTGCAGGCATCTCTCCTCTCAAATGCTGACAAAATGAGGCTCCAATATTTATAAATTGATCCAGGAATGAAAATGGTTTTTCCTAGCCAAACGACCAAATGCCAAGAGACAAGAAACAAGTTCATTTCAGAGCATTTCAACCCCACTGTGGCTTTTGCTGGGAATACAGGATGCCTGAGCGTAACATGCCACCCATCCCTGTGCCATGGCAGTGACTCAAAGGGGACAGCTTTGCTACAGATCATAAAAGGAAGAAATGCCCGAGCTGGTTGGTGATGGGCTCATGGGGCCTCTGATCTGAGGCCTGCCATAAACCACAGCCATGTAGGTGCAAAGCAGTTTGCCTGAGTGAATTTTGACTTCTTAGCTCAGAAAACTGTGCTTTCCTCCTGGTGCTCCCCAAAACCTCAGCTCAGGCTGGACTGGCTGTTTTCTCCCTGGCTCTGTCCAGGATGGGCACTCTGAGGTTCATGGTATCATCTTGTTTAACAGCTGGGGCAGCTGCAAATGCATTTGATGGGGGACACCACAGCCTGTGTGCTAAACCTGAGGTTGGGTTCCACTGTTCAAACTACAGTCAGTCATCAGAAATGCATTGAGAGGCAGGAACTGCCTTCTATGCCACCAGAGGATTCAAAGAGTATAAATAAAACCCTTGACAGCAGTGATGAGTTTCCCTCATGGGTCCAAGCCAAGAAACTCCCAAGCAAGGACAGAGACAACAATCTGCAGCAAAATGACAGCTCCCTACACGCTGCTTTTTTGGTTTGTGCATTAGCTAAAACAGCTGGTCTCCCCCTGCACTCTCTCACTGCCTGTGAGAGTGATGGACACAGGGATGTCAGAGTGTTTTAGGGACAGACATTGTGCCCAGGAAAAAACAGAGTGAGGACAAGGTGTCATTTCACCCCCCAGCAGGAACAAAACCAGCAACCAGCCATGGCAGCAACTGCCCTGGGAATCAACCTGCTCCCGAGGTGTCACCCAAACTCTTCTGGATGCCAAATCTACATGTGCTGCTGGACAGATGTTTAGTGCCGAGCTAAACACCTAAGGAGGCCCCATTTGTAGGGAGGAGAGGGCTGGGTCTGCTGGGAGCCCCCAGGGATGTTTGTGTGGCAGAGGGCTGTTTGTTAGGGGCAGCTTTGGGCATAGCCATGCCATGCAAGCTTGTGGTGGGCAGGTAAATCCCAAGCCGCTTGGCCTGACAAAACCACCTCAAAATGTTATGTCACAGGCACAGCGCTCGCTACAATTCAGATTCAGCACCATAACTGCTGGAATTTAAGAAAATAAAGAAAAAGCCAACAAACCACCCCACGTAGGCATGCCAGACTCCATCCCATCCCTCGAGCAAAGAGCCTGTTTGGCCTCAGCCT
Source organism: Dryoscopus gambensis (assembly GCA_013389985.1). Taxonomy (NCBI): domain Eukaryota; kingdom Metazoa; phylum Chordata; class Aves; order Passeriformes; family Malaconotidae; genus Dryoscopus; species Dryoscopus gambensis. The sequence goes on along the minus strand of WEIT01017407.1, from coordinate 64,131 downwards.
ACCCTTTGTTTTCTTTCATAGCTATAGACTATGAAAGAAATTATTATTACGGTCCTAAAAAAGGACTTTTAAATCAATTTTTAAAACTTCAGCAAATCCCAAACCAGCTATGCTGCTTCTCCCAGCACCAGACACCCTCCACAGGGACAGAAGCAGGCAGGTGCAGCAGAAGACGGACAATTTGCTTTCCAGTGGAGCAGCAGAGCTCTGGCCCTCCTGCTGAACAGGAAATTTGAGCAGAGGTGTGCCCTTCTCTTGCAGCAACCACTACACCAGTAACTTACAACCTCTATTTATAGCATTGCTGCCCTGCTTGCTTTCAAATATACTCCTTTTGGGTAGGATGATGCAATCAAAGCGATGTGGTCTTCTGGAGAGCCCCCAGGCAGTACTGCTCCTAATTACCTCACAGTTGAGTTTAATTTCCCCCCCCCCCATCTACTTTCAAACACCTTTTTTCTGTTTGCTCACCCATCTTTCCACTCTTGCATCAGCAGGGAGAGCCCCACAGACCCCCCCCAGTCTGGGCAGCCACTGTCAGGGTGGGACTGGCCTTTCCCACTGCTCCGCAGCAGGGAGCTCCAGGGCAATTCCAAACCTCAAGTATTGCCTGCCTCATCTTCAGCAGTGACAAAATCACTAGCCTGGCTACAGGAAAATTAACACAAACATCCTCTATCCGCCTAACAACACAATTGCCTCAAACAGCCAGAAACTTGCAACCAAAGTTTACTGCCCAGCTCTGAAACATGCAGGGCAAGATAAACAGCAGAGGAAAAAAAAACACCACTTCCCTGGAGAAAACATAAAAAGTAACTATTTTTTCCAAGGTTACACTTGTTTGGGATTTTTGTCCAAGGTTTTCAGCTATGGAAATAGTTTACTTGCTTGAAAGCAGGTAATTTTTAAAGGATAACCCTTTGCCCTGATCCTACTGAGGGAATTATGTCCAAGGGCTAAGCCAGGCAATTATGTTCAAGGTAAATTATTTGACTTGGACTGATGAGGTTTTAAAACCATTTTAGCAAACATAGCTAAATAACTCTTCTATCTTTGTTTAAGCAAAGCTGACTGGCTACAACTTTCCCAGTGAATGACTTGTTTTCCCAGTGGGAAGAAAAATCCATACATAAGACAGCTTTAGGAATCTTTAACACAGCTTTTCTCTAATAAGTAACAGCCTGAAACACAACCCTTCCTTTCACCTGTGATGCACCAGGGGATTACGCCCAATACTTCATCTTTTAAAAAAGATTGCTTCTGCCTAGGCGGGGAAGGATGGCACACATAGCAAAAATCCAACCTTTTCAAAACACCAAGAGGCCTCAGTGGATTCAAGCCTGTGCTGGTTTACTCTTTCCTAAGGAAATACATCAACGTGCAAGAGATGTGCATAGTTACATCAAAATAACAACACCAAAGCCAAGACTCTGCTCGTCTCCGTGGGAGAGAGCCTTTCGCTGGAAACCCAGTTCTGATGAGGATAATGCAATCTTTGCTCTTTGCTCTGGATGCCTTTAAATCTCTCCCTCCTTCTTCCCGTTAGGAAAAGAAAGGGAGCACAGACTCCTCCAGAAACAGGGCAGATTTGGGCAGCTGGGGCAGGCGCACACACCCCGCACACTCCAGCCCAGCAACCTTCCCCATTTTGGGACACTGTTCGCACCGCCACGACGCGGAAGGCACGAGGGAGGAAAGGCTCCTACCTGAGCAGAGGACTCCCTTGTACCTGGCGCAGGAGAAGTCGTCGCACTCGCAGAAGGGCCCGTAGATGTTGCCGAACTCGCTCTCGTAGCAGAGGCACTGGTTGCAGCTGCACTCCCCCCGCCCGCTGCACAGGGGCTTGCCCTCGGCCTCGCGGCACAGCGCGTGGTGCAAGTCCCCGCTGGCCCCCTCCTCGCACTCGCAGCGGGCCCCCAGGTAGCCGGGGTCGCACTCGCAGAGCCCGCAGGCGTAGGTCCCGTTGCCGCTGCACTCGCCGCTGGCCGGCGCGGCGCGGCCGGTGCAGCCGCACAGGCAGCTGTAGGTCACGGCCACCTCCAGCGTGTCCCGGAAGCCGGCCGGCTTGATGGTGAAGGTNACCGGGCGCAGGAGAAGTCGTCGCACTCGCAGAAGGGCCCGTAGATGTTGCCGAACTCGCTCTCGTAGCAGAGGCACTGGTTGCAGCTGCACTCCCCCCGCCCGCTGCACAGGGGCTTGCCCTCGGCCTCGCGGCACAGCGCGTGGTGCAAGTCCCCGCTGGCCCCCTCCTCGCACTCGCAGCGGGCCCCCAGGTAGCCGGGGTCGCACTCGCAGAGCCCGCAGGCGTAGGTCCCGTTGCCGCTGCACTCGCCNAACTTACAACCTCTATTTATAGCATTGCTGCCCTGCTTGCTTTCAAATATACTCCTTTTGGGTAGGATGATGCAATCAAAGCGATGTGGTCTTCTGGAGAGCCCCCAGGCAGTACTGCTCCTAATTACCTCACAGTTGAGTTTAATTTCCCCCCCCCCCATCTACTTTCAAACACCTTTTTTCTGTTTGCTCACCCATCTTTCCACTCTTGCATCAGCAGGGAGAGCCCCACAGACCCCCCCCAGTCTGGGCAGCCACTGTCAGGGTGGGACTGGCCTTTCCCACTGCTCCGCAGCAGGGAGCTCCAGGGCAATTCCAAACCTCAAGTATTGCCTGCCTCATCTTCAGCAGTGACAAAATCACTAGCCTGGCTACAGGAAAATTAACACAAACATCCTCTATCCGCCTAACAACACAATTGCCTCAAACAGCCAGAAACTTGCAACCAAAGTTTACTGCCCAGCTCTGAAACATGCAGGGCAAGATAAACAGCAGAGGAAAAAAAAACACCACTTCCCTGGAGAAAACATAAAAAGTAACTATTTTTTCCAAGGTTACACTTGTTTGGGATTTTTGTCCAAGGTTTTCAGCTATGGAAATAGTTTACTTGCTTGAAAGCAGGTAATTTTTAAAGGATAACCCTTTGCCCTGATCCTACTGAGGGAATTATGTCCAAGGGCTAAGCCAGGCAATTATGTTCAAGGTAAATTATTTGACTTGGACTGATGAGGTTTTAAAACCATTTTAGCAAACATAGCTAAATAACTCTTCTATCTTTGTTTAAGCAAAGCTGACTGGCTACAACTTTCCCAGTGAATGACTTGTTTTCCCAGTGGGAAGAAAAATCCATACATAAGACAGCTTTAGGAATCTTTAACACAGCTTTTCTCTAATAAGTAACAGCCTGAAACACAACCCTTCCTTTCACCTGTGATGCACCAGGGGATTACGCCCAATACTTCATCTTTTAAAAAAGATTGCTTCTGCCTAGGCGGGGAAGGATGGCACACATAGCAAAAATCCAACCTTTTCAAAACACCAAGAGGCCTCAGTGGATTCAAGCCTGTGCTGGTTTACTCTTTCCTAAGGAAATACATCAACGTGCAAGAGATGTGCATAGTTACATCAAAATAACAACACCAAAGCCAAGACTCTGCTCGTCTCCGTGGGAGAGAGCCTTTCGCTGGAAACCCAGTTCTGATGAGGATAATGCAATCTTTGCTCTTTGCTCTGGATGCCTTTAAATCTCTCCCTCCTTCTTCCCGTTAGGAAAAGAAAGGGAGCACAGACTCCTCCAGAAACAGGGCAGATTTGGGCAGCTGGGGCAGGCGCACACACCCCGCACACTCCAGCCCAGCAACCTTCCCCATTTTGGGACACTGTTCGCACCGCCACGACGCGGAAGGCACGAGGGAGGAAAGGCTCCTACCTGAGCAGAGGACTCCCTTGTACCTGGCGCAGGAGAAGTCGTCGCACTCGCAGAAGGGCCCGTAGATGTTGCCGAACTCGCTCTCGTAGCAGAGGCACTGGTTGCAGCTGCACTCCCCCCGCCCGCTGCACAGGGGCTTGCCCTCGGCCTCGCGGCACAGCGCGTGGTGCAAGTCCCCGCTGGCCCCCTCCTCGCACTCGCAGCGGGCCCCCAGGTAGCCGGGGTCGCACTCGCAGAGNTGTCCTCGGCGGGGCAGCTCCGCGCCTCCACGGCCACCTCGAAGGACACCTGGGGGGCAGGTGGAGATGCGAGGTAACAGGCGTGGCCCCAGAGCAGCTCTCAAGGGTGGTCCCCAGCAGGGAAGAGCAAATGTCCTGGGGAGAGTCCGTGGAGCAATTCCACGGAACGGGGCCTAGCTCAGCGTGTCAGAGCTTCATTCCCAGGTGTGCAAAAAACCCCCCAAACAATTGCATGTCCAGCTCAGTGCACCTGCATCTGCCAGCCCCATGAGGGGTTGGGCACCCTGAGCATTTTAAAACTCTCTGTTGTCAGCCATTCACAGCAACTTAACCCATCAGGAAAATATAATATAATATTGGTTTTTGTGAAGTGGGAAGGAACCTGCCTGTTCCCATGAAATAAACAGGGCAAAACTCTAGCAAATAGCCCAGTTTTCATGTTATTAAAAATAGGAAACTCTCTCAAAACAAGCACTATCAAAGATCTAACCAGCGCAGCAAAGCGCCCGAGGTGCTTACAAGGTCATGGATTTAGAAGGTTTTATGGGACTCCTGATTTGCATGTGGAAATGTGTACCAGCTCCACAGGCCCAAGCTTTTGGCATGCTGCTCACAGGCTATTTTTAATGTATGCTTCTATCAGGCCTGGTTTCAGAAGGGTTATACACAGCGTTAAATGGTTATACATCACACCCTACTCATTTTATGTTGCTACAATCCAGTTTCAGGGATTTTCTCCTTGAGAAAACCAAGACCATACTTTGGTTGCTTGCTTGGCCCCCGATTTAATCCTACTCTTTGTTAGGGCTGGCCAGCACTGCCCAGAGCTGCCAGTTAGCAAGGAGGATTAACCTTATTCCAAGGAAATGAGACCCTTTCCTAGGCCTCAGGAAGGAATGCTTTCTCACTGGGGACATTTGGGGGTCACCTCAAGCTCCCACTGCCTTCACTGTCCCACATGTCAAGGGGTGATGTGCAGACGAAGGCACAGCAGCCACCCCCAGTGGGAGAGCTGCACCCTCAGGAGACCTCCCTTGACCCCCTCCCATTCTCAAGGCCTGGAGCAATTAGGATAGAAGCTCAAATTACAGAAGAGAAGGAGATCAGAAAGCAAGCTAAGGGGATCAGGGTAATCCTGCTCCCTTTCACCCACTGACACCCACAGCCCCAGGACTAAACCCTGCCAGATTAGGGTCCAGTGCCAGCATTATCCTCTTTGGGGAAACTTTCTTAGCAGGAGTCAAATCTTGAGCCACGTGGAAGCAGTGGGGCAGAAAGGAGCGGACAAGAGGGGGTGGAGGGACAGGACCCCACAGTGGCACCTCTGCCTGTGCAGGCACCTCGACACTCAGGGTGCTCCTAAAACGGAGCGGTGCCAGTGCTGGTTCCCTGCTGCACTCGCTCAGAGATCCTTTATGGTACAAGCTGCAGCAGCTGGAGCAATCAATTCCCCTCCTCCTGCCGAAGCTGGGAGCTCAGGAGCAACCACCAGATTGACTCTGCTTCCTTGAGGGTTCAGGTTTTGCTGTAGGAACAAGGAGCTACAGGGATTGCTTCTACCCACCTATCCCAGACCCAGTAAACGCAGTTAAAAAAGCAGGGCCGCGTCCCTGTTTAACACCTCACATGATCCTTACTTGGCGGGGTAAAACTCCAGCTTCTGTTGACTCTTTCAAACTATTTTTATATGCCACAGCACTGAGAGCTCTGGTATGTTTGCAGAGTCGCTCTTCTCAAATAAGGCAATCAGGCAGCTAATGAACCCACACCCATTGCCTCAGACAGCAAAAGTCGGAAGAAAGGGAGGAGGTTCCCCACTGGCCTGAGCCCTGCTGCCCTAGCCCTGCGGCCCAGCAACCCCTTGATCTGCACCAATACTCAATTTAAACAAGCGAAGCTTAGCTTCTCTGCTTTTTAAAAAGCACAGGATGGATTATGCCATGTTAGCATTTATTTCAGTCTGCGCTGCCATCCAAATAACCCTAGGAATTGAACACAGGAGGGTTGCTGCCCATGGAATTTCACAGGTGAGAATGTGATGTATCTGTGATTAAGGGAAAAAAGCCCATTTTTGATTATTGCATCCTGCTGCCTGATCAGGACCTTTAGCTCAGTGCTGTACACAAGATGCCTGTATTCCCCCTTTCCTCATAGCTCACCTCGGACTGACCTATACCTCCCAGAACTGCTTCTGGCAGAGCCACTCTCTCTGGGTTTCTGTATCATCATGAGGAAAACAGGAAAATTAGCAAAACTGTGTTTTATTGTCCAGGACCACTCATCAACAGAGGGAAGCAGGTGAAACAGCCTCTCCAGGGAACAGATTGAAAGGGAGACTCACCGTATCTCCAATTTTGAGATCCCCACACTTCCTGAGCCCGGGGTAGGACAGCCCATCCTGGCACGTGGCAGTGAAGGTCAAGCCAATGTCCTCAGGGCTGTCCCAGACTGTGAGCTCCACCTTGGACCGAATACTCTGGAAACACAATGGTAAAGCAAATCATCAAGCTCCCAAAGTCAGATGGGTTTCTTCTGCTTAGTCTCTTCTCCTGATGTTTCCAGAGGGTGGGTAGGACATCTCTGCACCAATATGAGAAAAAAAATCACCCCTGCACACACACTGGCATTTGAGTTTGACTTAACCAGCCCAGAAGACTTTTGATGATCACAACTAGATTCACAGGGAGCTGCCTACCACCCCTGCAGGTGGCTTATGCCCTCTAGGATGGGTGTGATGGACACAGCAGCCAGTACTGGAAACCTATGGATGCACAAGAAAAAGAAGAGAACATTCTCGACCACAAACGGAATATCTCTGAATAGAGGTCAGAGCTTTATGTGCTCATCTGCACCTCCTCCTCCCCATAAACCTGAGCAAAGTGCACAGCCTGATTCTCCACTGGCAGCTGTCCAACAGTGTCTGCTGTGCAGCACAGAGAAGGTGTGAAACTGCACTAACTCTGTCCTGCTTTCTTCATTTCACCCAACTGGTCAGAAAAAAAGGATTCTGCCTCTTAGAAGAAAAAGGTGAACAAAAAGCACCTTTTCGTAAGTGTCAGCTGGAAACAGCACCACGGGAAAAATAAATGAAAAATCCCTTTCTTTGAAAAAACTTTTCAAAGTGAAGAGCATTTTCCATCTGTGAGGTTTTGATGTGCTTCTACCCCCTTTCCTCTGCTTCTCATCTCTCTGCCCTGCTGCATACACAGACTTTTTAAGTCACAACAAAATGAAGTTTATAAATATTAATTCAGAATTACATTGTTTTGTTTAATTCTTCCAATGGCTGGAACTGATTTTTATACCAGTGGTGTCCAAAAATGACAAAGTTTTTCAAAATGGAGCTTTTTGTACAAATATGCTTATTATCCAAAGCCAGCTTCATCCCTCTTCTCCTTGTCCCCAGCCCACACTGAAGAGGCCAGGTTAAGGAAAAGTGCTAATTCAGACCTCTTGCCAGTACATGTGATGACAAAAGCAGGGTTCACACGCCAGCAAAGAGGCAACACTTTTAGAAACAGACAGGAAATAAATGAGTTTTGGCCGGGTGAATCTAAACAGTCCTTGAGGAAAGAAAGGAACAATTTCCCATCTCTCTGCTGTAACAGAGAAGCCGTTCACAGGGTAGCAACTGGGAGCATACGGAGCATCCATCGCCTGTGGGCTGAACGCTGTGTGTGCCAATAAATCTATGGATACTGCTCTGCCCCAAATCATCCTGTAGAAATTAGCTGCCACACTGATAAGCTCTCTTATCTTCTTTCCCAGAGCATCCCATCTGGGGCATGGCAGAGAACGGGACACCAGGCCAGGCCTCAGTATGACCTTGCACGGGCTCCTCCTACATTCCTGCACAGACACCAAGTCCTCTTATTAGCCCTATACAGTCATGCTGTTACCCTAAATGCAGTGCCATTATTGTCAGCCCCTTTGCCCTGTTACACACCAGTGTCTTCTGGCAACACCACAGCCACCACGGAGGGCAGCTGGTGCTGGCAACAAGAAACACTCCCAAGACCTGCCTGGATTTGGTTTAGGAATGTGCTTCTTAAACCAGCATCCCATTTGCTCTCTTCAGTCCGAACCCAGCCCACTGTCTAGGCACAGCTTCCCATGAGCTTTTCCATCTCCCACGTATGTTGAGATTTGGGGGAAGGGCAGGGAGAAAGCAGTCCCTGTTCACTTTTGCTTCACACCTGGTGGGATGAGGGAGAGGGGACAGCATGCTGGGCAGAAGAAAAGGGAGATGGAAGATGAAGAGATGGGGAAAAGCGATCTTGAGCAAGTCTGATGTGTGCATCGGTGGAGGGAAGCAGACGAGAGAGGACCAGAGATGGACAAAACACTGAAGGGAAGACAGTCCCTGATGCAGATGAAGGATTTCTCCAGGCTCAGGCTTTCCTTTACACAGGGAATAAAAAAAGGTTCACTCCCACTTGGGAAATAGAATTTTAGCTGTCTCCCTCAGTGAGAATTTCCTCCGTCATTTCAGGAAAAAAACAAAGCTACCAAGAGGAGACGGGCTGGGTGGGTGCCAGGTTTCTGGTGGCCCCGGGCTGACCGTGGCACAGGTGGGAGCTGCCAGCTCCCGGCAGCACTCCCAGGGGTCGTAGCCCACACCCATCACCCGGCTGAACAGGCAAGAAACTAACCCCGGTCTCAGCAGTTAGTCATCCCACAGAGCTCATCCCATGGGGCACCTTGGTCTAAGCACCCAAGTGGTTTCCAGCCAGCTGTGCTGGAAATCTCACAAGCAAAGAGAAGGAGGGAGCGGTGGTGCAGCCACAGGATTCCCAGTGGTTTTCCTCAGCTTGTACTGATCTGCAAAGGCTTGAGTGTTGGAGTCCAGGGCATTCCTCTCGCTGCCCTGGGGGGTCTGGGACCCCGGAAAGGGAGTCTAAGACCCTGGCAGAGAGCCGAAGACAATACTGTCTTTGACCTCAGTCCATGGGAAAAATTACCAACATTACAAGAAGAGCTACAAGAGTATAAAATAGATAGGGTGAAAACGTAGAATTTGGGTTTTTAGAATGGAATTTGAAGAGGCTAAGATGGAGGATTTAGGGCAGTGTCCCTTCTCCTTCCTTCTCTCTCCTCCATCTTCTGCTGTGACGGTGGCACGAAAAGATTGGTAGTATGAAACCGAGGTAGAAATGACATGTTTAGTATTAATTGGTATAGAATTATAAATAAAAATACATTGTGGAAGGTGGTTGGGTCAGAGTACCGATAGAAGAGGTGCGGGATGTCCCAGCTTAGGGGCAGTTCTCCAAGGATTTCAGTTTATACTCAGCTCTGCAGCGGGAAGCGAGCAGCAGCTGAGAACAGACTCTGAGATAAGAAAGAATAAACAACGTTGAAACCTGAACTCGCAAACTCTGTCTCTCTTTCGGGCTCTGGCACAAGACTTCTGGGAAGAAAAAACCTAAAACAAACAGGTGTCGAGGCAAACAGCCTATGACACTTGAGGAGTGGTGAAATAGAGGCATGGATGCATCTTACAGCTGCAAAAACAAGGCAAAGGGAGGTTTCCATGTGATGGCACTGAGGCCACATGCAAAGTCAACGTGGAGTAAACATTCATTTCTTTCTCCCCAGCCAAGCATCTCAGCCACAAGACCCTCCTTCCTCAAGGAGACAAACTAGGACAACTGGGCTTTTGATTAGCAGTATCTCCTGGGCCTCATTAGCAGCATTAGCTGTTCATTGCCTTCCTCAGAGGGTGAAGCTTTGGGAAACCCTCTTCCCAAGGGCATAACCAAATGCTGCTTTAACTGCAGGGAGCTGGGGGAAGGAAAGAGGAACTTTACAGGTCACGCAAACACGCCACAATCCTACGTGGACTCTGGATGTGTAAACTCCTCCAAAGCAGTCCTTATTGACTCCCTGCACTAATGAACATAATACCAAGAAGAGCTTGCAGCCACTGAAAGCTGTGTCCATGGGTCCCATGCATGAACAACCCTGCCTGAGAGCTGACCTGTTATGGGGTCAGATCTCCAAACCCAACACCCAGCAATATCCATAAGAATTCAAGAAGTCAACACAAATGTTGACACTAACTATCCTATGAACATGCAATTTAGCTGCTTCTAATTGACCTGTTCCCCTGATCTCCATGGAGCTGGACGACATCAGGTCAGCAGTACAACTCCAGGTCCCTTGCTGTCCTCCTCATTGTGGCAGGGCAGGCTGCACTGGCAATGCCACATAGGCAGGGCTCTTTTGGGAGCATGGTGATCAGTGCCCATAGGGTGCTGAAAACCAACGTGGGCTGCACAGAGAGCAACGCAAGGATGTGACCTTATCTGAACCTGGTCCCATCCTTGGGAGGCCTCTGAACATCAGATAACAAAGAAATAATCTATTTTATGTACTGGTAGAGTGCTCTGAGAGAGAACTGTTTTAGATGGGGGCTGTGTTTTGTGGGTAATTCTGCACACAAGAGACATGAGGTGAGATTTCTGCTGTCCCACAGGCTCTCTTGGGTATCCATGCTTCTTCTCCTCCTCAAACACCTTGTTTCCCTCCCCAGGGTGGACATCCCAGCTCCAGCAGTGTGCAGAGGACTGGGGAGGGAGGCGGCCAAGCCGGGTGGAGCTGGCCGGGGGAGCTGAGCTGGCCAAGCTCTTAGCACTCCTCACGTCAGCAGCTGTGGTATTCAAATGCACTTACGTTGTAGGCTTTGACGATCAGCTCAATGATATTCTTGGAATCTTTGTGCAAAATCTCCACTGTTGTTCCAGGGATCAAACTGGTAAAGTTCTAAAAAAAAATTTAAAAATAGAAGAAAACAAATGAAAATGTTGAGGTGCAGAAGGAAAGCAGAGGGTGAGGAGGGACCGACCCCATGGCAGGGACACAGGACACACACTCTGCCCCATCACCCAGTGGTGTACATGGTATGGTTTGTCTCCCATTAAGCATTGCTAATGAGGCATGTTAAATATTAAACAAACCCCATGGCCACGGGACAGGGACAAACAGACCTGGCTCTGCTGCTGGAGGGGGCAAGACCAGGCTGCTGTGCACTGCAGGGAGGGAGGGGTGGCTGTCCCGACTTCCCTCACAACCTTGAGCATCCCCAGGAGAGGGGGTGGAGAACAAGCTCAGTCCTCCCACTCCCCATGGGCAAACAGCAGCATCCAGACCATAGCAACACGGCTGCTTGTTGTTCCTGCTTGAGCCTCGAGGGCCTCAGCAGAGGTTTCCAAAAGCAACCCTGCCTGAAACACCACCCCTGCATCCGCAGAGCGGCAAAACCCTGCAGGGCAGCTCTAGACACAGGCTGGTCATTGTGCCTTGGGTCAGCTTTCCTTTTGGAGGGGAGAGCGGGAATGGCAGAGAGTTCAAATTTTGTGTGGCACATCAGGACCCTGGACTCAAGGATGGAAAAACACTGCTGGGCAGAAACGCTGTGCATGATTAGGTAATGGGATTAAGTCACTGCAGAATGGGCCGAGCAGGTTTCTGCTCTCTGGCACGCTGCACGCTGGCAGCCGTCCGAGCATCCAGATTAACATGGAGTCTATTTTAGGTCTTCACATGCTCACTAACACATATACATCTGTTTGCTCTAAGAAGCTTTAGTGCTTTCTGCTGAAAGGACTAGGAGGGCTGAGCCCTGCCTGCCTGCACTGGGCAGCCTGTGGCCACATGCGTGCACCCTTATCACTGCACACACGTGTCTACCACTGCGCACACACGTTTGCAGCTGCCTCCACTTCCCAGGGCCTCAAGAGGTGTTTCAATCTCCCCCCAGCCCAGGCAACTCAGCAGCACTTACCTTGTACAGGATGTAATGACTTTTTGTAACAGCGAAAATCAGGTGGATGTTGTTTTCAGCAAGTTTCTCCCCAAGAAGTGCCAGGGAAGGATAATCCTGGAGGAAAAAAAAGGGCAGAAAGACTGGTGGGTAACACGGAAATGAAGACTAATTTCACTGCTCTTCTCTTCCCAACAGCAAAATTCATTCCAGACACATGGCGTGTTTTGTTGTGGGATGAAGTCCCTGAAGTACCAGCACAATCCCAACTGAAATAGTAGAAATCTGTAAAATATTTCTGCTGCACTCTTCACTAGAATACATGACTGACAACATCATTAGCCACCCGAAACACTGGGTTTATTTCTTCCCCCTTTCTACTTTGCCATCAGCAGCTGCACATGTGCTAAATGGCTGCTACCTCGAGGGGTGCAAGGCAGGGAGATCTAGAACTGCAGAAAGTGGAAATGTATAATTTTTTTTTCTCCCAAAGCAGAAACATCCATTGCCTGTTCTTTCTGCATACTGGGGCTATAAAGAGATTACAATAAACTCTTTAATTCTGCAGATTTCCCAGGCAGAGAGGATGGCAGGGAGACACTGCTCTGACAACAAAATAACAAAGCAGGGCTCAGTCTCAAGAGACCAGTTTGAGTTTAAAACTCCCGCCTGCTTCTGAAGTGCTGCCCTTGGAAGAAACCACCTCATTTACTTACAGACTTGAGGGCTGATTGAGAGCCTCTGAGATTCAAACATGGAAACAACAAGGCAGCATCCCCATGCCAGCTCCCCAGCATTAACTCCACATAAGGGAGCCAGCTCAGGGACTGTGCTCTCTTATGAATACATCTTAGGTATCCTGGCTAGGATTGCACAGGGAGCTCCACTGCAGAGCCCAGCTTCTGGCCTTAACACGGCCACCCAGATTCCCCTCCCCTTACAGGGTGACATTCAGGAACAAAAGTCATAATTAGTGTATGTGATCTGCTGAATAAAGTACCATTCTGCACAAGGATGTGCTAATGAGGTGGCAGGCAAGTGCTCATTCATCCCAGAAGTTTCCTCCCTTGAGTTAAATTTTTAAAAAAGGCTAGTTTGCCTTTTTATCACTAAGACTTAAGTTAGTGTTGTGCTCAAAGGATGTGAATAAGAGGAGCATTCTGTTGTACTTGCTAGTATAGCCACATCAAGGGAGATACAGCCTCCTCAGGAAGAGGCTGACAGTCCTCTGGACATTTCAGAAAAGTGATGACATATTTTATGTTTCCTCTACACTTAGCAGGCAAAATGTAATGCTCTTCAGAGCACCAAGTTACTTTTCTTTCGCTTGCAATGAGGCCTGAAGGAACTCACTAAGTCACCAACTCATTTTCGAACATCGCAGAAGCATTCACTGTGAGGGAATGCCTAAGGGAACAGCAAATTTTATTTGCAAATTGCAGAAGCTGGGTTAAACCAGGCACTGCATTTGCCAAAAGCTGCTGGAGTGGGGGTTGGCTGGTCTCCAGAGAGGTCCACCAACCCCCGAGGTCTCCAAGGGCTGGGCCCTGTGCCCCGCTCACCAGCTGGCTGGACGCGCTGTACTCGTTGGCTTCATTCAGGTGGCACTGGCCATCGTGGGGCTGCACCAGCCCCCCCAGCTTCCCATCCAGGGCTATGTGGGGCACGTCGTCCGTGGTGAAGACCAGCAGGTGAGACGCCTCCTTACGCCAGCCGATCTTCTCCTGGGAGACAGCAAACCCTGTCAGACAGCAGCCTGCCCCTGCCAAGCCCACGCTTCACCCCTCACCCTGCACATGGTCCCAGCCACGTGCCTGGCCAGCAGCAGACCCATTAGCATTAATTAGGAGAGTACCATGCTCCTGTCTACCCATCCCTGGTAAGCAAACAGAATGTCAGGAGCCCATCCAGCATTTCCCAGCACCTCCTTCCAACACGCTTGCTTTAAAAGGCATGACGAGGTATGCGGACTGTCCACCAGACTTTCTCTACCCAGATCCAAGAGTAAGAATTTCAGCTGGTTTTACAGCCAAAGGAGACCTGCCAACTTCCTCCACACACATTTAATCTGACCTTGTTTCCTCAGCTCTGTGGAGTGGCCAAGGCAACAGCAAGAGCTGCAATATCCCCACTCAGCATTTTCATTACTGCCCACTCAAAAACACTGTTTCTGAGCTGTGATGGACAAAGTGAGGTCCCTGCCCAAGGGACTCAAGGGTGCTCACTGACTTTGGTGCATCCATATCCATGCCCAGGCACTCTGCCCTGATCCCCTTCTGGACATATCTCCTGGAAGCCATGGTGCCTCTGCTATTTCACTATACACCTCTACACATGCCCCAAACAGCACCAGCCCCCTGCACCACAACCCAGGAGGGCAGGGATACACACAGCCAGAGTAGAGCAGGGACCCTTGGCACTGGGCACTAATCCCACACAACCACTCTGCACAGCGGTGCTCTGAGAAACTTCTGCCTGATTAAAAACATGGTAATGTCAAGACATGCTGTAGTGGTGCCTGTGAAAGCACTGAGGTGTCAAGCACAGCACATGAAGCGTCCTCTGCACCCACCTTGGTCCCTCTGTGCAAGGACCAGACATTATCACTGTCTTTGCATGAAGAGAGATGCAGAGACAGAGTTTTTTCAAGTAAAAGGGATTCAAGTAAAAGAACTAGATTACAAACATTTCCCCCCCATGGAGCTTCCCCAGGTTTCCAAGTTTTCATCAGCCCGAGAAGCAGATCTGTAGCAGTGCCTGTAGCAGCACACTGAAGCACTTTGTTGCAGTGGAAGTGGAAGGAAACAGAGGTGCCCAAAGGGAAATTTTGCAAACCACAGTGCTGCAGCAAACCCCACTCTGCTCAGTGGCTGATCCTGCTGCCAGGTCACTGCCGAACTGGGTGGGCTGGGGTCTTGCTGCTGACCACGGCAGGGAGATCCTGCCATGGCACAGACTGGAGCCAGAAAACCCCATCACCCGGAGCTTCCCCTTGGGCTGGCCACGCTGCCTGTCTGCTGGCAAAGACACGGCCCCACGCCTCCCCTGCCCACACACTTCCAGCATCCCCCTCCCTCCAGACCCTGGCTCAGAGCACCACCTCTGAAATCCTTTGGGAAAGCACAAGGGAAAAGCTAGTAGAAGGTCACTGATGGGAACACAGTGCAGATGGAGATACCCAACTCCTCCAGAGCTACTGCTCAGCTTATTTAGCAAAACCCAAACTCTGCCCTGTTTACAGGAAGGTACTGGCCCTTCCTATGGAAAGCACTGGCGTGGGCAGGGCAGGAGGGCAGAGTAGGCAGAAGGGTGCGGAATCACGTCTGCCAGCGCAATTTTCACCTCCAAATGTGAGTCATAGCCCAAAGCCTGCTGATCTTTCCGATAAATATAACTCTTGCCTCAGGGACACTATTCCAGAGTAGATTCTTTTTTCCTCCCTATTTCAGAAGGTTTCTTTTCTTTAATGACATTTTAAAGACCCCCAGGATGCATATAAGGCCATAGGAAGAAATCTTTGGCAACACATCTCCTTCACCACGCACCGGCACATTACAGTTGAGCTCAGGAAGCAATGAGGACTTTTTTGCTCTGGGAAGCAGGATTCATTCCACTGAAGTTACCCCACTGGACAAAAGGCTGAAACTTCATGCCAGAATGTAACTTCTTAAGAACTCAACCCAAAAGTGATTACAGCTCTAATAATGCAAGAGGCAGTTTTCAGTCTACTCAGCCACCAGACAGAAGCCCATCCAGTTCACTTTTCTGCGAGTATCCAAAGCTGATTTCTTTCTAAATTATTAAGGCCAAGAAACTCCCAAAGAGATTAGAAGGATTAATCTGAGCTTCATTTCCTTAGAAATGTGCTGCACACAAAGAAAAGGAGTTGCATTCAAGCAGCAGTTACAAAGTCACTTCAGGAGTGCTGGTCACCCGCCTGCTAAGCCCACCTTTAAATCATGAGTTATGCATTCCTTTGCAGACAAACTCTCCGTGCCTCCGACACAATTCGTCACATCAACAGCATCAAAACTGCTGTGGCTGCTCAGTTCAGGAACTCACTCCCACAAAGCAATGAGCACCCACAGTTTCAGTGCCAATATGAAGGCACAGAAACCACGTGCCGCCTCAGAGCATCGAACCAGGGTGCCTTGGATGGGCTGGCTGAGCCAGTATTGATCCCACACCAGAAAAGCTGTAGACCTATGAAAAAAGCCCCCCAAGGAGGCTGGCATGCCAAGGAGCATCTCACACTGCCTCTGCCAGCGGCTTCCAGGCGCTGGAAAATACAGCTCTTCAGCATGCAGTTTCCACTGAGAAACCCAGAGCAGCACTCTGCTCTGCTTAAAGCAAATAACCAAGGAGAACTTCATTTATTTTTATTGGACTAGGATTGCTGAACAAAAAACCCTGCACTGATGCTTACCCCCTCATCTGGTTTTTGATCCTTATGGGATAAGAAAGATTTTTAAAGCAGGGTTGAGACTGGACCCAAAGCAGAGTAACATGTTTCCACAGGGCTGGGGACGCTATAGATCCTGACACTACTCCTACAACCAGCTGCAATTTCCTTCTGTACCCTGAAAAACCAGCTTCTCACTCCATACAGCCAACAGTGGCTGGCAAAACTGCCACAGCTGCCTCAGCACAGCTCTCCAAATACTTCTGCAAAGGCTGCAAAGCCTGTATTTCCATGCCTGAATAAATATCTACATTTATACTTTGGGCATTGAATAAAATCCATTCAGTTGCCAACACTCAGTTGCCAGGAGTCTTGAATCCCCTCTGGATTCATCAATTTGTCTAAAACTTCACCAGTTTCTCAGGTGCAGACCTTTTTGGAAGCAAGAAACAGATACAGGTGCAAGGCAAGTATGCCTTAGGGATCAAAAGCCAAAACCTCCTTCACTTGGTACTGCTCTGAAAGGCACCTCAGTGTCTCCCAGATGCCCTGGCTATCTCCACATACCAGTGTCTAGCAAGCACCAATCAAAACCATTCCAAAAGATGCTTTATTTTCCAATCTAGCACTATCTCCTCGCTGCATTTCAGCATGTCAAATCTGAAACTTACACATGCCACCGAGCCATATGAGGCTTGCACTTAGAGAATGGCAGAAAACCAAAATAGTGTAAATGGAAAATGTAATTATGGAAGGCTGATTAATATTCCTGGCTTACTATTTTAGCATCAGAATAAAGGCTTATTGTCTCTGGCTCTTTCATTGCCTCCGGAATAACATTTACCATATCTTCATCTTTGAGAAAGGAGCCAAACTCTGGGCTTGCTCCTTAGTCTGTATTAGCTATACAAACTTTCTCTACTCTTTGGGTCGAAAACCAGGCCAAAAAATGACTCGAGTGCTACAGAGCCCTTGGGCAGCTCATGCAGCAGAAATGCTTGCTATGCATTACAGTGTCACCCTAGTCAATGCAGCAGGTATTGTTTCTGACACCTCAGAAGGGGAGGAGAAGACCTTGTTTAGACACCATGGCTTGGAGACAGCAAGGCTCTGCTATGCCATGGCCAGCTCTCCCAGGGACTACTCCCTTGATGCTCAGTACTTCATGGGCAACATGCTGCATGTCCCCAAGGCAGGGGGACTACCTGAGGTGATAACTACCCTGGAAAAAACTGGAGCATGCCAGTGAGATGCAACAGGGTACCACAGCAGTGATGAGGAAACCCACCTCAGAAGTCATCGAGGTACCCATATGCTGCTCTGCTTGCATGGGGGTGGAATAGCTCCTGAGTTAACAGAAACTAGTCTGTTTCTGGGGGTTTCATCCCTATGATACTCCATTAGTCACTGCAGGATGCAAAACTCCATGCAAAGACCATCCTCACCAGCAAGCTGCATTTCACTGCCACCCCAGATGTCTGCAACCCTCACCCATCTTGGCGGTGTTGAGCCTCACCACAACCCATGGCCGCCAACCAGTCTGGGCCATCACTTGGTGACCGCAAGGGAAATTAAGCAGTAAGTTCCCATTTTGACTATGGGACTAAACATCCTGATGTCTATCAGCTGCCCTGAAATTTTGGCTTTTTTAACTCTGGACAGACAGTCTTTGCTGCTTATGGCTGTGATCAGCAGCAGCTGCTCTGGGACTGCCAAAGCAGCACGAGTCACGGCACAGCCGGTTCTCCTGCCTTGCACACCAGTACCATGGACTTCCTTTCCCACACCCAAGCTCCAGTAATTAATTAACTGCTGTGGCTGCAGAAATTTGCTGTCATGACCTGCCACATCATGCCAACAGTCACGCATGTGCACATGTTCACCTTTGCTCACCCTTCCTAGAGGGTGCTCATTCCTGAATTTAGTTGGTACCTAAATTAATCTTCTAAATTTAGAAGCGACCAGGCTGTACATTCAAGACGGACAGTTAAAGATTTTGGTCCTTACCAACAGTCTGACACTGGCACAAACACACAGGAAATATCTTCCAGGTCTCCTGCCTTCCACCAACATTTCAGAAATGAGCCCTTGTGATACACACTGAAGTACTGCTTCACCACAGGGAAATATTGTCCTGTTTTTGCAATAACATGGTGGAACAGACTGCAAAAACCCACATGGTGAATGGCACAACTGAGTCACCATCCTGAGCCATCCCTGCTCTAACCATGGGAGCCACCTCTCCAAAACTGAGAAGCAGTTTACACCCAGACAGTTACTGGGAGCAGCACTGTAGCTGTGCCAACAACAATATCCGTGGGAAGATGACTGTTGGGTGGCATCAGATCCAGAGGGGCAGGTTCAGTCCTGCCAAGACCATGAAGCACAGCAAAACCAACCCAGGCAAGGAAAGATCTGGTTTCCCACATGCCTGCATCCCATCACTCCCATAGACCGTGGCTATCTCCCAGCTCCCATAATTCAGACCCAGAAGAAAACATGCCCAACCAAAAGGATTTTCAGCAAGGCTGAAGCAAACACAAAGCAAATTGCAGCAATAGGAGAAATAGCAAACGGAGCCATTCCTGGTGAGCAGGGAATGTCAGACTCATGTGGAGCAAACACCTTCATTCATGACAAAGGGATATGGAGCAACCCAAATGCTTGTTCCAGAAAGATCTTCAAGCAAGCATCTCCAGAAACCCTAAGGACATGGCTAACGTGGCACCAAGCTAATGAACTCTGCTCCAGTTGTGCTGACAAAGAGGGAGATAGGCTATCAGCACCCAGAGGTGAGATCATCCCCCCACAAACAAAGAGGGAAAGTATGAGCAGTAGGAACCAGCTCCAACCCTCAGCATGGGTCAACTGCTGCAAGATGTTTGACACAGCCTTGAGAAACACACTGAGCTGATATGCAGTGCTGCTGCACACAGGTGTATGTGAATCTTAAAGGATTCTGTCCCAGGTGCTCAGCACCAAAAGTTGAACTGTGTAATGAAATCTCACCCTAAATTTGCATTTGCAAAAGTTCCAGTTTTATCTCGTTAAACTAGAAAAAGCATTAACCTGTTCTACTTTTCCTGTTATCTACAGAAGCACATGAAAACAAAAGCCTCTACTTTTCAAAGCATTTTTCAGTTTCTCCAAGAAAAATTTAGTAGTTACTTTCAAGATATGGCAAACTGAAGCTTTGCCTTGGTTCAAGAACAGAGCAGAAGGAACCCCCTCCTCCTCCTGTTTTGCTTTGCTTTAAACCCCCAGAAATCAGAGCAGCTCACCTTGCACACAGCAGCCTGCAAAATGGCATCAAAGCCACCCTCTGGAGCATCTCGGTTGCGGGAAACCTTCTGTTTCCGGACTTCTTCGTTGAAACGGTCAACTTTATCCGTCAGGGACAGGAGGTGGCGGAAGCCAAAGGATGGGACACAGCTGGGGAACAGCTTATAACTGTGGGAAGAACAGAGGAGTGGTCAGCTGGGAGGAACCACACCCGCAGCCAAGAGCTGCAGAAGCTCAAGGGTCTACCAGGTTGGTGTCCAAAATTCTGCTCAGAGGGTTGGAATACTTTCACAATGCTTCGTACTTTGGACACTTCAAAGTGTCCAAAGTCTGGCTATTTCTTTACAAAACCCTTCAGTAGAGCCTGTATTTTTTGGTTTCCTGTCAGGGTCTTTGAGAAACTGAAGTTTCCAGAGATCCCACCAGGACTGAACATCTCTCTCCACGTACGGTGTGAATGGACACACCGAGCACCAGCCCACCCTGGGCCATGCAGCTCTGCAGTTTCAGCACTCATAAAGTGGTTTTCACTGGGAATCTGCAGTCAAGGATGTGATCCACTGACAGAGAGGCTGCGTTTTGGCAGATCCACCCTTCCCAGCAGCCCAGGAGGGCCATGGGGGCCGTGTCCCACGCCTGCAGAATCAGTGGGCTGGTGTCAAAGGGCAGGAGCATCACTGCCGAGAGCTACCTTTCTCCTCTTCTGCAGTAGGGATTTTCACTGTGTCATCCAGTTTTCTTGCCAGTATGAGCCATCCTACACCTACTACACATCACCAGGCACCTGGCAACGGCCCAGTACGAAATGCAATAATAATCAACACCAGCTTATGCTTCCTCCCACTCTCCCTGCAAGCCAGTGAGCAAACACCATCTCTGCTTCCCAGGGCACCACTGGAGCAGAAAGGTAGGAGGGGTACCCTAAGGCAGAGAAATGTTTTGGCAGGCTACCAGGAAACCTTTTTTTTCCATACAAAACCATGAGAAGGCAGTTTTGGCGCTCACCTGGAGAACTCAGCAGAGCAGCTCCTGTGGCATGAGAAATCAGTGAGTGCATGCAGGGGAGAGGAGTGGGAAGGGTTAAGAAGAAATGTGTTTAAAAAGGAGTTGGCCTGGCACTAATTCACTCTTATCTTCAAACATATAACCCAGAGTACAATTAAAAGCCTCTGCTGACATATGACCCACTATGGGTAAGTTGCAAGAGGCTTTTGACACAAAGGAGTGTTTAAGATTTACCATCACTGAGAACTCAAATCCCTCACAAGGGACTCCAGAGCAGGGATTTCCATCCATGCAGCCACACACACACCTAACCACGGGGCAGGTCTCACTGCCCTGGGCTTGGTTGGCAATTAGAACCATCCCTTTTAATCCATGATCCGTGTCCAGACTTGTATTCCGCTTGCACCCAGGGCAAGGCAAGGAGTTTGATACGTCTGGAACCTCTGCACTGCAGGGTCTCAGCAAGCTGCCTTAGCCCATCAGGATGCTGAGTCAGGAGCAGAGGTGATGGAGGAGACACAAGGGAAACAGGGCTGCACCCCACCCAGACCTGCAAGTCAGTCGGAGGAGGGGAGAGCCTGGACCAGGGGCAAAAAGCACCCACTGCAGCTCGTGTTTACTTGCAGCTTTTCTTAGATGCTGAACGGTTTGTTTTGACGCTAGAAATAGCTGCAAACAAAACCACGCCTGACAGCCCACCTCGCTGCACCAGTGTGCCACAAGGCAGCAGCCAGAGCCCCCTCACAGAGCAGGCTGGGGAAGGAGATTCCATCAGAGAGCAGGGAGCCAGCACCCCTGGTTTGGATGGAGACCCATGGCAGCTGGAAGGGAGCACCTACCAGATGAGCTGCCATGGGCAATCCTTCCTAACTGTTTTCCCAAGACCAGGCTGACTTAAGGTAACCCATAGAAAGAAAAGCAACGACCTGGGTAAAGCCAAAAGAACATGAAGATAGCCTGATCATGGCAGAAAAACAGCTGAGGTGAGAGCTCTGGATGTTCTTGATAAGAGGTCATCACAAGTTTCAGGTATGCCTTGTTGCTGAGTTGTCCAGTTCCATCCTCTCCTCCTTTTGCATCAATCTCCTCCTGCGTGTTTCAGTCTGTTTCACTTGGCCAAAGCCATGTTACTCCAATTAAATCACACACCAGCCAAAGTTTCCAAGATTTCTCCAGATGGAGCCTGTCCCCAGCCTGAGGACACCACAAGCAGGTTTCAGAGACTGAGGATGACAGAGATGATGAGAGGATCCTTCAGAGGCTATGCCAAATTTCCGGGAGAAGTACTATGAAGAGTGTGGTGTGCAATGCCATTGTGGCAGAGCCACCTTCCTGGCTCAGTGTGGTCACTTTTGCCTCATGATTAAAGCAAGAGTTTTCAGTATTGAAATCTATTTGACTTTCCACTCTGGACAGAACTGGTGAAAAGAGAATTCGGGTAATTTTTGTCTGGTCAGCAAGCAATGTGCAGTGAGATGCCAGTGCTTGGTCAGTGCCAAAAGCTGGCCTAGAAACTCACAGCTAATGCAAGCTCTCTTTATCTGTCTCTCATACTCAGAGCATGCAGAGCTTGGCATCCATGCATGAGGTGATCTTACAATGTAAGTATCCACAAATGGCTCAAATAAAAGTATTATCCTCACTGCCCTTACATGACTAGGAAGTCCCCACTGATGGATGAGGTGAAGGTAGGGACTACAAAGGTGTCATCCTCAATTCAATGGACTTGACCCCGGCTCTGGTGGTTAAAAGGCAAACAAAAAAGACTCCTGCAAAGACAGGAGCAAAAAATACGGAAATAAAGGGACGAAGGCTCTGATATCACCCCAAAGTAAACCACATCATTTGTGTCTTTTGTAACTGCCAGTTTGCTTTCCTTCCACAGCAAAAAAGATGAAAAAACCTTCTTAACACTCTACAAGAACTCATTAATCAGCACTACAGGCCACCACAAATCTCAGTTCCTCCAAACACTTTCATTGAGAAGGATTTACATTGCCTAGGTCTCCTTATCTATAAAATGCAGACAAAAAGCTTAATTGATTTACTCAACGCCAAACTATGACTCAGAGCTAGGATCAGAAATCAGGAATTTCTGGCTCTGGCTCCTTTTCCTTAAAGCCTGTAAAAAAGTCTGCTATGTCTGCATCCTTTTCAGGTACTTAAAAATAGCTTCAGGCTCCCTGGTACAACACTTTCCCATGTCTAGATGCATGGATCTCCCAATAGCCACCACAAACTTAGAAGCTGTCCTATTTTGAACTGCTCAAGTATCACAGCGACAGCCATGGCTAATCATCATTCCCAAAAGCCAGGGCTGAAGTGTGGTTCATTACTTAAAGCAAAAAGGCACATGAAGACTGCAGCCAGGCTCTGTGCAAACACAGGCCTTGCCCCTTCAGGGTGCACCCACCACTTACCCAATGCAGGGATTGTTTTGGTATCTTGGTGCCGTGTAGGAGAAAGGAGAAATGTTTTTGTCCACAAAAGAGCCAAACCCCAGACGGAAATTGCTCGTGAGCTTTCGCATCTCTTCAGCCAGCTTGGTCCCCAGATTGCGGATATTATCCAGGTCGTCGTTCATGGACAGGGAGAGATCCATCAGGTAGTAGAGGTCCACGGGATAGTCCTCCACTTGCCGCACCTGAACTCGGAACGAGGTCTGGTCACCTGCACACACACAAGGGTTGAGCACAGTGAAAAGGAAACTCCCAGCACACATAAAAATCCAGGCCACACAGGTTTTTTTTCCCCTTGCAGAGCAGACAGATCACTTTTCAAAAGAAGATGGTGAGGGGAATAAGCTCTTCCAAATAGATCCCTTAGGAGACTAACAGGAAAACAGGTATTGACTTTGGGTCCTCTTAAGCTATGTACTGTACCGGCTGGCAAGAAAAAGACATGGAGTGCATGTCTCTGTTTTAGCTCTTTGGAGGTATGGGAAAGAGTCTCTCCATCTCATCTGACAGAGCAGCTAAGGGAGGGACACATGAAAAACACTGTTGCCCTGTGTACAGTCCAGGGATGTTTTCCTAGAAAACGGGAAAGAAAAGCAGAGTGAACCTTAAATGGGTATTTCATGGACTGCTGAAACACTGCCCACATTTACTTGGGTATATTCTCAAAGCAAACCAGAAGCAGTCCAAGAAGTCCTGCACAAAAGAGAGAAGGTGGAGCAGAAGGAAGAGGATCAGGAGAAAAGAGCCAGCACAAGGTGAATGCAAAATGTCCTCTGAGCTGTGCAGAGAAATCAAGGTGAAGCACACACAGAAGAAATACCTTTGAAAAGGAGCTCCCCTCAAAAAAGAGCTGGAGAAATCAGGGCAAAAGGGAAGTGAACTGGGAAAAGAAAGTTGTTACAGTCACCCAGGGAAGCACTGAGGCAGCAGCAAAGCTTCCTGAAGAGAAGAACACAAGGGAAGGAGCTGACAGGGCTGAGTCACAGGCTGTGCAGATGTGAAGAGAAGCAGAGGAAAGGCTGTCCCTGACCTTCCCCTTTGCCACACTGATTTCACTAGAAATCTGGAAGGGGTGCCAGGGAAGGCCACTACAGGCAACGCCTATGCCTCAAAAAAGCTGAAGTGGCTTCAAAGCGGACTTGTCATCTTCACACCAGATGGACCTCAGTGGAGCCACACAGCAGGTAGCAAAAGTTTGCCTTTCACTTTGCTAGAGGGGTCTAAATAAAACCCCAAACCCCAACCTCACAAGCCAGGCTGGTTTGGAGATCCCATGTTCCCAGCTGCCACCTTGGCTCTTTTTCACGTTCAGTGGGGTCTCAGCCCCAGGGAATTGGATCCTTTCAAAACCAAGCTCCCACTTCTGCCCTCTCCGAGCCCTTCACAGACAAGGCTGAACTTGAGGCAGTGGCAGGTTCTGCAAAACACTTATGGCTTCCCCTCTTCTTCACCAGAAATGAAACTCCCATTTTTTAGTATTGTGAAAACATTTCCCTAACTGCTTTGTTGTTCTCCTCCTTGTGCACAGCAGCACAGCTGCTCCCACTTACTTCCAGCCCAGCAGCAGCAACAGCATCCCAAAACTGCCATGCTGGCAATGCACAGCACAAGGGGGCTCTGCAGCCTGGCTGGCAGAGCCCTGCCTGGCACCTGGGGTAGGCTGCACCGAGCTAGGGCTCCTCAAACAACACCCTCCTTCTCTTTAAGCATTTCCCTGCAGCCTGCTACAACCCCAGCTGGAAAAGGCTGGGCTGCAGGAGGCACCCTGTGCAAACATGCACATGTAGATACCGCCCAGCTGTAGGAAGCAGGAAGCTCGTGCCATAAATATTGCTCCTTATTCTCCCCAGCTTTCTTGTCCAGCAGGAGCAGGGCTTTGCTGGCACAGGGCTGGGATGTGGAGCGCAGCAGGTGCTCCAGGTGGGCCTCACACTCTACCTGGCATGGATTTTGTGGGGGAACAAAGAAGAACATAATGCATGTAGTGCAAAACCTGTTAGCAGCAATTGCAGGGTAAAAAACCATGATTGCAAGCTTGACTTTAATTTAGTGCTGCGAAAATGTGTTTAAATCTGGGAAAATTCATTCCCATGTCCCTGTTTTTCATTCCTACATATTTTTCCCACTGGAAAAGGGGATGTGTCCTCTGTATTTTGCAACATATTCATGTCCAAAACACCCTTCTTCCTGCCAGAAAGGGCATTTGGGATGCTGTGATCAAACGTGCTTCTCTTAATAATTATGAATTTATTAGGCCCTGAGAAGCACCAAAACCGACAGGATCCTGTGGCTGGTTCTTCTTTCATTCCTAACTGCACAAACCAATTATGTCAGAGAAAATACCGCTAATGTATGTAGATGTAAGTGCAAAAGAATTTATTATCCTCTGTGGACAGTATTACTCTCACGCTTCTAGGGATAATCCAGCCCCCTCCTTCCTCACGTACTGTGGCCACCATCCTCTCCTTAGGGCTTTTACTGAAAAGTTTTAAACTCAGAGCTGAATTCAGAACTTTTTCTTGGACACCATCACACAGAGGCAGTGCGGAAACTGGAAAAACTGATTTTGGTCAATTTAAGAACATAAACTCGACAATCATGCTTATCCAGCTTATTCCTGCTTGCTGGGGCTTATGGCTTGATGGGCAACACAGCTTGCATCTACTTATTTTTTAAGTCCTTTTACACTATTTCTATTCCGTTTAACTAGGACACACTGCTTTATAGCTGGACCCAAGATTAAAAAGCAGTATTATAAAAACTAAAAATCAATCCAAAAGTTACCCTGTAAGGACATCAATTTAAGGCCTTTGGAGTTTAGCTGAGGACACAGATTTGGGGATGTGACTTCTGCCACAGGATGATGAGATCAAACTGCCCGGGTGGGAACAGCAAACAATTGACAATCCACTCCCTTCTGCTTCTGCTTAGCGGTCTAAGAATAAAAGATCACCATTGCCACAGGCCGCCGCGTGAATTCATCTTTGAAATAGTACACTCCTCATGCCCAAAATTAAATCAACATTGTCTCCTTTTTGTCTTGGGTTCACAGGGTGAAACCCGTTCTCCCAAGCTCAAGGATTAGTGGATAATTTAAACTGGGGCTGCTAATACAAGGGTTTAGGAAGTCATCAGCCTGAAGGTGAAGTGCTGCCCAACATCAAAAAGAGAGCAAAAATGGGAGATATTATTACAAATATCTAGGCTTGTCCCTCCTCCTGCAATAACCCTGATGCTCTGCAAGAGGAGCACAGGGAGGGGAGTTCACTGGCTCAGTGTGGGAATTGCTGCAGGGGTCCTCAGGGTGATTTCGGCAGCTCAGCCCAGACCTGGAAGGCTTCTCCATCACAAAGAACGGAGGATGACAGTGAGCGTGGTACCCGCAAGGATGGGCAGAAGGAACACACCAGCCCTGTGCAGCCCAAGGCTTCCAAGAGCACAGACCCCAGGAAGCAACAGGGAGATGGGTCCCCACACCCTGCCACCAGCTGGTGGGCAAAACTGCCGGGGATTGGGAAAGCGGAATTCGCTGAGCAGCGCGCACTGCGCGTGGAGGTGGGTGTACAGGAGGTGAGAGGTGGAAGCTGAGCCAGCCCTTTCTGTCAGGAATTGCCTCAAGAAACAGCAGTCATAACAACTCCCTTTTGCTCCCTTTTCAACACAACATTCAGTGGCAGAAGCCATGCATCCAGACGTACGTACAGCGGTGACTGCTCTCGGGTATCTGATTTTAAGGCTTTGAAGCAGTCTTTTTCAGATTTGAGGGTCTGACTGATGACAGTTAAGGAAATTAGTTAGGAAACATGAAAACTTCTAACTTACACAGCTAAAACAAAAACTCCTGCAGCAACTGGTAGGCTCTGGGAGAGCACTGGTAGCATGTGCACCAGCCCAAACCCCTGTTTTTCTTGGGCAAAACATCAATATTTCACTTTTCTGTATGCTTGTGAGAGCTGTCACAAAACTGTAAGGCTTAGAAACCCACACCAATCGCTTACAATGAATCAAGCTTTTATATTTGCTTCTTATCTTTGCAATAAAGAGCTTTTTTTCCCCTCTTCAGAAATGTCAGCTGCCAAATTTTTGCAAGAATTCTAAACCCACATTAAAGCCTCCCCCCACCATGCAAAAACTTTTGGTAACAAGCATGCTCACATGGCTCAGATGAGCCGTTCCCTTCTAATTTTTAATTAAAAGGAAGAGATTGAAGAAAAGTGATGGCTCAGGAGAATGAAAGAGGGACCTGGCTACAGTCCAAGGCCTGAGTCACAAGTTCAAATCTCCATCTTCTGCCTTGATCCCATAGCTCTTTTGCATACCAACAGAAAACAGATATGTGGGTTTGTTTCCAATTTATAGTAGGAGCTGTCTCAGTTTAGAGTCATGCCCTGGCCGGTTAATGGAGGAATCAAAGTTATTTTAACTCCCTCCATACAGTGATTCCATTTTTAAGCTGAGCAGGTTCCTTTTAAACACATGCAAGTGTTAAGACCATTACTGGTGGCAGTTGTGGGTGGGCTTTGACTGACTTTGCCCAACAGAGGTGGCCTCTCACAGAGGACACGTGCCCCAGCCCCAAACCTGTTTGTGATGCACCACCAAAGTTCACAGGTATGGAAGGGGCCAGCAGTCACCTCCTTTAGTGGGCTACAAGGCCACAAGCTACAACATGCTCTTGGCATGTCCTGGCTGCCCTTTCTTCCTCCCCCCACACCCCATGGAGCCACTGGGGACTCACCAGGACGAAGATTCAAGGCGACCTTCTGAGGCATGATCTGAGTGACATCCAGGTGGCTCTGGCCGGAGCCCTTGCTGCTCAGAGGGACGTTCTTCACCACGCTGATGCTGCTGCTGGGGTTCTCGATGGCTCCGGCACAGCCGTTTGCTATCAGGTTCTGCAGGAAGTCGCACCGGGATGTGATGGACTTTGTGCTGCCAAAATCCTGGCGGGGTGAAGAACAGACAAAAAGAAGTGGAGGGGAATACATCAATCCCACAGCAGGGGCCTTGCTTTGACATGCTGGTATCTAACAACTAGGAGATGACAAGGAGAAGCTGGTGCCCTTTGGGATGACTGTACTTGGAAGGAGCCTGCACTGAGCCCTGAGCCTTTCAAAGGGATTGACCAAAAAAAGACATTGTATGAGGATTTGAATGTTGAATTCGCTAGCAGAGCACTGAAGCAGAAAGCTCAGTCCATGTTTTCAGCCTAGCCTCAGCAGCAGCACCTGTTCCCAGCCCTGGCCACAAGAGAGCAAGGCAAAGCACTCGGTTTGCTGCAGGGACAGCCCACTGCCATCCCTGTTATTTTATGCACGTGCATCACCTCAAAGGAGCTTTGCAAAAGACAGAAGAAAGGACAAGGGAGTGGCACTGAAGGAAGCAGGACAAACCCACCAATCCAGAGAGGGCCAAGTAAAGATGTGAAGCTGGAGACAGGCTGGGTGGCTCCAGGGACCTGCACCCTCTTCGCTGGGCGAGACACTGCACATCCCCACACAAGCACTGTGCGGAGAATGAGGGAGGTGGGAGAGACTTCCCGGGACCTGGTTAAAATGCAGTCTGTGCCCACCACAGGCACTTAGGCACAGGCAGCAAGGTGCAGGCAGTGGATCACTCCCAAAGGATGGCCAGGAGTCTCCCAGCACCCATCCCAGAGCTCCAGCCCTTGCTGCGAGCCCCGTGTGTGGTGCACAAAGCAGCCTTGTGCAGGGCAGCACGCAGGAACAGCCAGGAACACAATGCACCCTTTTGCAAGAGCCTGTTTGTTAGATTGCCTTTTTTTTTTTTTATCACCAAAAATGCCAAAGGGAACTAGTCACATGCCCAAAACTTACTGGATTTTCAGCAGTCGATTCCTACTTATTTCTGCACTACAACAATAGAGACAACCCTCTTCAGCTCCAGGGCTGAGGGACGAGTACAACATGAAATAATGCAGAGAAGATGCTTGCAGCCATGCCAGCCCCTCCTTCAGCTGTGCAGCCAAAACCAGTGTGGGGCTGAATAAACCTCACTTATTGCTGAAGCTCCAGTGTGGCAGAGGACAGGAGAGACATCAAGGAGGGAGAGGCTCCTGACAGATCCTCGTGAGGTGATGTCCAGGGGTCCCTGAAGGACAGGCTTGGGTACAGGACCCTGGGAGACAGACAGAGGCTTCCAGCTGCATTTTTCTCACTACAAGGTCCCAGTGCTATTTGAAAAATGCAAGATTTGCATTCCAGCGTCCAGCAGTGGTGTCCAGCCAAGAAACCGACGACGGCACATCAGATGGATACGAACGCAGATTTCTTGGAACGCGTCATGTAAACAGATGAACTTCCAAAAAAGGAGGACTGGGACTATTTAAATCATCTCCAGCATGATAAAATAAAAATCAGAATCCCTCACAAAACTGAAAACAATGCCCAGCCTTTCAGAGCCGCACGTTTCAGGCAGTCTTGGAGAAAAGTTTCTCTCGGATGTGGTTTTACCTGAAATCAGCAAAAAGCTGGTGGGGTCCAGGTATTCTCCTGAAACTATTCATCCAGCAGCAGGGCACCCAGGGGGAGATGCTCTCCTGCTCTCCCAGTACCCAGACCACAGCTCCAGGTGAACACTTCTGCCATCTCACCTCTGCTGCCGCCTATTAGAAAGGACACTCTGACACTGTGCAAAAAGCAACACAAACACCCCAGGGGTGCAGCTGGAACTTTTAGTTACTCTCAAGTAATTAACTGGAGAGAAGTATCCAAATCGGACAATATTTAGGGCTTCTCAGATAGCTGCAGCTTCTATCAGGTGTTTCCAAGCCTTTCCAGGGTCCGCTCCAAAGACTCCAAAGGAAGTCCAGGAGGTTGGGTGAAAGCCCCTACACAACTCTTAGGTCAGCAAAGGTCAGCAGCACCTTTGCACTCCTCCAGTCTCCAGGTCCCCCTTGCTTGACCCAGCTATTTTCTCCTAAACTTTCTTCTAAAATGGGTCCACAGGATTTGACAAAAGGGCAGCAATTTCTAAGTTGCAGCTCCAATCAAATCCAGCTATTTTCTTGTTCAGTGAAAAGCTGTATTAACTGAGGTGGAAGAAAATACCCTCAGGGGTGCAAGCACCCGAGGGAAGAGTGGCGCAGGACTGACCCCTACTTTGGCTTGATTTCTTACCCAGGCAGAGTAACAATGAGCAGGGGGGTGACGGTGGCCTTGGGAAAGTCCCAGCAATCACCACTGCACCCTGCACACAAACACTCTCACTGCACCCATAGGTCAAAACCCAAAGCCAAAACTGGGGCTACCAGGTACCACCCAACTCCAGTGCAAGGTTTTCTGTGACAGAGAAAATCAAGGCTCATGGAGGTTCAGTTAAAGGGAAAAAGGATGTGCAGATCTGGGGAGTAAAGGGCATTGCACAGGTCCAGGCAGCACCTGAGGAACCACATCACCAGGCAGCCCCACAGCAGCTCAGACGCAGCACGCTGGTTCAAGCCGCACTTTTCCCCAAGCAGGGAGCACCCTGCGGTTGGTTGAGCAATTCAGTGTGCCCACGCACCTGCCAACCCTCTGCCCGCAGGCCTGCTTGGGCAAGGAACGCAGCGGACGCCCCTCAGCAGCAGGAACCACCCACCCATTGCCTCGTGCACAGAGCGCTGGCCGGGAAGGTCCCCCGGCCCCTGTCAGCAGCTCTGGCTGCTCCAGCCCCCCGGGCAGGCGCGGTCCGGCCTCGGCGCTAACAAGCTCACAAAGGCGAACGCACACAAGCAGGCAGAATGAATGGAGACAACAGCGTGACAATTACATGCTCATCAGTTTGGCAGTTTTAAGACAAATTGCTTGGTTCATGCTATATAAACGGAGAATAGCACTCACTGTGTCTAATATCTAACTCCTGACTAGGCATAGTCCTACTATTTTTTGCTTTAATCAATCCAGTTCTGCATTAATTCGGTCTGAAATATGCCTGCTTTCTCCATTAAAAAAAAAAAAAAACAACAAAACAACTTGACACGTTCCCTTTAGGAACATCCTTGATTTTCTTTCCTCATTCTCCAAGCATACATTTCTGAGATGGGAGAGGATGGGGCAAAAGCAACTGCTGGAAAACAGAGGGTGCCATTGGGGAAATTTCAGCTTACTTACTCAGAAAGGACATTTCAGTTTAATTAATGTGTATCTCTGGTTTGCATGTACACACACAAATGCACCCACATGGGTAATGGATAGGTGAACAAAGTTCATCCACCTCACAAACACATCTAACAAGAGGAGCCTCTGCACACTGGTACACTGCTCTCCAAAGCAGCAAAAAAGAAAATGTAATGTTGAAATTTCCCCTCCCATACTGGTACTCCCAAATGCTCTTTTGAAGAGCTTCCCCTCGTGCAATCACCCCACGTAGATTTATCACGATCACAACCCCCACCTGTCTATCACACCTGCCCTGGTAGCTCAGAGGACAGCACTGAAGCCACTCCAGAACTCCTTGTTCTCCTCAGCAAACCCAACAAGTCCTGCTCAGCCTGGGCAAGCAGGTGCCACTGGAAAAAATTAAACAAGCATCCTCCTCTCCCATGTATGGAAACCTGGCTGCCACAGAGCTCACAGCAACCCCACAGGCCAGCGTGCACTTTCCAGTCAGAGTATTTTACCAGCACCACATCAGCAGTTTCTTGTCATTTCCAGCTTCTCCTGCACCTTGCAGATTCCTCAGATTCCAGCGTGGATGGAAAGGCTGCAGCAGTCTCCATCACCCAAGAGTCATTCTCCCTCAGAGAGCCCTCTTTCAAGGCATGCTCAGGTGATGGTTAAGGCCACATACTCACACCGCCTCTTCTAAGTGCCACTGAAATCACTTCCTTTAAGGCCTGCTTTTCAAGGTATTCTTCCACGAGCCAACAGAATCGATGTCTGCTCCCAGATTTCCAAGAGCCCAAAGGCTTGTGGTTAGCTCAGCAGCCCCTGGAGGCTCTAGGGCTGCTGCACACCAGAAACTGCTATCATCAGCTCATCCATCATCACCCCTTTGGATGGGAACAGAGATGCTGAGCACAAGCAGAAGTGAAAAGAAGTCCAACGAAGCCAGGGGACGTGATGCACCCCATACCAACAGGTTAGGAGGTGACAGTCATAAAGGGAGAGCACCTTGACTGCTCTGCTGTAAGATCTATCTGTACACATCCCTTTACCCTCAATTCAAGGCAATGTAAATTCCAGGAACCTTATCCCTCCTGGGCAGCTATTGGGATATGGCTCCCAAACAAACAGGTACGATGGTACCACCAAATGATATTATTCCCCAAGTATTTCCCAGAAGGAAATACAAGAAGGTATACATATACAGGAAGATCAATAATATATATTACTATACTTTGTATAGCTATATATAGATATATATTTTTTAAAAACATAAAACAGACATCTCTACACTTACTGTATACATAATAAACAGAATTATATGTAGAATTATACTGCATGTACTGATAGACTTCTACTATATATATATTTCCTGACAAAATTATTAATTGTTGCCTACAAAGTCGATAAAAGCTGGCCCAGTTTGCTCCCTAACCTGTAAAGTAAACCCAAAGGGAGTACGAAATACACACAAATCAGCTGACTCAGGTTCTACCACAACATAACTGCCATCTGTGGGACCCACTCCAGTATCTCACTCCTGATATATAAACAGCAGCAGAGCTATAAAATTTGACTGGCATATATGCACCCAGACAACATAGATAGTGAATGGCAGCTAATGGAAAAATCTATGGAAAACATATTAAGAGCTATTTAATAAATTTAATAACCTGACTACGCTGCAGCAGACAGAAGGGGAATAAGGTGGTGAAATGACTATGAAAAGAAAGCAGATATTATAGAGTTTATAATATTACTTTAAAACTTTTTGAAGTTGAAAAACTCCAGGTATCTTTTGAAATCCCATTACCTCACCTGATGATCTCACCTAGAGAAATAATTAGTTTCAAACAGTACATTCTAAATAAATAAATAAATAAATAAATACAGAATTAGAATAAGAACTCATTAAGTTTTAGCATGTAGCATGTAATGGGAGCAGCAGCTTTTAAACACGTAGCTCTTGGCACAAAACACCTTAAACTGTACATTTTTAAATAGCTGCCGCAGGCTAAAGGTCAGGAAGTATTACAGGACTTCCCTGTAAACACCCATCTTCCTCCTTGGCCTCTCCATTCC
Organism: Dryoscopus gambensis; assembly: GCA_013389985.1. NCBI lineage: Eukaryota > Metazoa > Chordata > Aves > Passeriformes > Malaconotidae > Dryoscopus > Dryoscopus gambensis. The sequence goes on along the minus strand of WEIT01017407.1, from coordinate 31,029 downwards.
AGTCAGGAATTTTCTTTTTTTTTGGTAACTATCCTGTTTGCATGATAAGAGTCAGGCTGCCAGTCCCATTAGTACAATTAGTGGTCACAGTGACCACCAGATAAACATTTCCACTAGCAGCATTTTGCACAAAGTTGTCTTTTGATGCCAAGTAAGAAAAAAAAAAAACAACAAAAAAAGCACAAGCTTTGGGTACCCATAGCTTAATAGCCAGCATTCCTGGATCCAATCTCACCACCACAGATTAGCTGGCTGGAAGAGAAGCTCTTACAGCTGTTTACAAGATGTCTCAGAAGCAAGATCTATTGCTTCACCCTTTCCTTTCTGCACACCAATTGTCTTGCTGGAAAAAAGCATCCCATGAAAGCTGGTACGCTGTCAGGCCACGTGGTGTTTGCAGCGTTACAAGGTTTTCCTTGGAGAGCTGCAACTCTGCTTATGAGTGAAAAAATCCAGTGAAATAGATCTGGAGAGCCAGTGGCTGGGCTACCCCCCAAGACCCAGCCATACTGGGGGGATTGGAAGCCACCTTCGCCCCACATCCATCTCGATACCCAACCCCATCCTCTGCCTTGGAGCTGCAGCTGCCCCAGGCAGCCCTGGCAGGAGGAGGGATGGGAAGAGCAGAGGGGGCAGAGCCTGCATCCTCAGCTTAGCAACACCAGCTGCAGCTGGAAGGTGAAGTGAGTGCTCAAAAGGGGACAGGGATGGCCACACTAGAGGAATAAAGGTCAGCAGGGAACAGAACAGCATCACCACTAGCCATGCCCATGGAGAGGTTCAAGATCATCCACTGCTCTGGGGTTCTCACATCCCAAACCCAGTTCCTGGCACTGCAGCTGTGCCTGCAAGACTTGGTTTTTCCATGCATCTTGAAGCATCCAAAATTCTCTCTTGAACACTTATAACAGGCACTAAGCAAGCAACTGCTTTATATGCATCAGACATTATCAGGTCTTTCACACACCTTGTTCTCTAGAAACTGTAAGTCTACTTGGTAAGACATATATTGGGTTATATATAGAGATCTAAACTCATGAGCAGCCCCTAGGGAGCAGGGGGAGGTATTTGCAATTCCTCACAAAGAAGGAGGTACAACTGAATAAGGGTGAGCAGCTTCAGCATACAAAGATGTATTTCCCTCTGAAGTGCTCAGTTACTCTGTGCAACTCATGGCACTGATGCCAAACGCATGGGTCACTCCCCCAAAATGACACAATAGATTCAGAAAGGAGAATTATCTTTGTTACAGACAAAGAGCTCATGCCAGGCCAGGCCATGCGACAGGGGACACGTAGCAGGACACGAGCCAGAGGCTTGGGGCTTTCTAGGGAGAGAGCTTTGGAGCAAGGCTCCCTGCAACAGAGAGTCCATGCAGGGATCCAGCATCCATCGAAAACAAGAAGGTGATTGAAGGGACAGAAGGACTGAAGGAACAGCGCTGCTCTGTTGAGGGTGCATCTGTTGAGGGCGAGGGGGCCAGTGGGGTCAAACACTTATTTCCTATGATGTCAAAGAGCTGAGGAGCCACATACACCCAAAATACGGTTGGCATGGAGCACCCGCTGCCCTCACTCACCCCTTCTGGCACGGGACCGAGCCAGGAACAGGCAAGGTGAGAAAAGAACTCCCTTCCAGCATTACAAAAAGCATGCAAGACAAACGAGGTTTGCCCACCTACCTCCTTGGAGCACCAGGCACACTTGGGATGGATGAGGAGACACTCTTCACAGGACGTGGCGCTTCCACTGGTGCACAGATTGAGACCTTCAGCAAGAGAGAACAGGATGGGCTGAATGGTTATTCCACTCCGAAACAGTGTTTAGGGGGGTTCTGAGACATTCTTAATGCTAAACATACTGTAAGTTCAAACAAGAGCAAATAATCTCCCAGGAGCCTAAAAGGCAGGAGAAGCTGTAAATCTTTCTTCACCTGTATGGAGGTCTTGTTTTCTTTTCCTTCCCCAAGGTAAATGAAAAGGACAGAAACTTGCTTTGGGGTGCTGAGAACCTCTAAAATATGACTGAATCTGGTGATTTTTCTTCACTCTTTTTCAATGGTTTCTGGTTAATCAAAGAGTCCAGCTACTCATCTTCCTAATGAAATATTTCCATTACTGTGGACAGAATGCAATAACTGTTTGACCAGCCTGAAACATGGGCTGTCCAAAAAGCCCCTGAGATGCTGACTTTTAAAGTCACATCTTTAGGCATAGCTTCTCATTTTTTCTAGCTGAATATATGGGGGAGCCTCTCCTGAAAATTTTCATATTAAAGCACTCTTTAAACATATTCATCTCCCCTTTCCACACAGGTGATTTTTCACAGTGGACTCATGTTACAGTAAATTACTTTTTTTTTTACTATGAGAGACACTTCCACATGATATCCAGGTTAAGCCTTGCAGTGTGTTTGCACTGGGACACGTCCAGGGCAGCAGGGGTGGAAGACACTGAGGGCTGTCCCTGCCCGTGATCCCAGCAGGGGCACCAGCCAGGCGGATGCTCTTTGCTCCCAGATTGCTGGTGTCTGGCAGCACAAGGGGTACTGAGCAGGTTTCACTTACAAAATCCACAATTTCGGCTTCGGGCTTTAAAAATGAAGTGGAACCACACAAGTAAAGCCAAAGTAGACATCAATGGTATGGGCTTTGAATGCAGCAGCTTGTTCAAGCCTGCCTGTGGCTATGAATGTGCCCTTCGATACCACTGATGGCCCGGCTCCCCCGGGTGCAGCTATTAACTTCCACTGTCAATAAATGATTAAAGAAATCTTCAACCGAGGTTTCAGCACAGAGGCTGCACACTCCAAATGAAACGCCTCAGGCTTGAACTCCCAGTCTGCTATTTTTTCCAACCCAAATGTCAATAAAAGCATTGTTAGGCCTCTATTTTCAGCCAGTTGCATCTGCAGATACCAGCGCACCACGCCAGTACTGGGTGTAATCTGCAGATTCCGCAGACTTGCCAATAGCTGCTGAAGGGCCACATAAAGTCTTCTCCCGTCCCAAGAAGTTTCTGCCATGAGAGCTTTGGAAGAAGGATTTTTGCTGTATCCCACGTGAATATTGCACCGAGAAATGAAAAGCAGTGGCTGCCTGGGTCGCTGCCGTAAGGGGCTGGGCTGTGAGCACAGGAAGCAGTGAATCAAGCTGGACAGCTGGAGGGAAACCTAGCGTGCCCTGGCCTAAAAACAAAAAGAGGGTAAGTAGGTCCTGTCAGTCATTCTCAGTCATTGCAGAGGCCTGACCGTGCCAGAGCCCTGCACTGACGGGTCTCTGCTGCCCACAAGGTGGTTAACTCTAACCCCAGAGAGCCAAGCCCTGCACACTCTCCATGGCTCTCATTCAAACAGGCTCCTTGGGCTCATTCATACCAAACAAGAGCCTTCTTAAGCGTGTGGTTTTTTTTCTTTTCCCCTTCTAGCTGTTACCACATACCCAGGCGTTTCATTCCTTGTTCACATTCAGAATTTATATTCCAGCTCCTGGACATTGCAAGAGCTCAAAACAGAAATAGGTAGTATAAAGCAAAATGTAACTTGTTCAACTGAGTTAAAATTTAGACAGCAATTAACACTTGCATTTGCAAACAACTTGGCCCAAAGCCTCTCCTCAGGAGCTGCTGCTCTGGCAGCTCTGCACAGCATAGCCCAGCAAAAATAATGGCCTTTATACAGCAAATACTTGCATTCATACCCTGGCTACCCATGCCTGGCTCTCCCACAGCTTCACTTGCCCATCTGCATGGAAATATTTACCTCCATTCCCGACTGCTGGATTTCTGAGAGTTTACTTAGTCACAGTAATAGCTGACTGAAAACCAAGGTCTCCTCCTTCCACTGCGTGCCATGACCAAAGCAGCCCACGCTCCTGTGGCCGGCCATGGGGTGACATTCCTCCTGGTGGCAGCTTTTGAAGTTTCCAAGTATGCTTTTCTTTCCACTCTGTAGCAACACTAAACCATTTCCAGCATTGTTTTGAAAACAGAGCTTTGTGAAGCCCTCCAATTTTAGACTGAAACCTGAGCTTTTTGGATTGGAGTAGAAACACGCAGGATTTTCCAGATGCAAGTCTTTGCTGTGCTTGATTCAGTGCAGTCTTTCCTCAATCAGGCAGAGGAAGGACCTGATGATGCTCATGCCAGTCTAGATCCTTACAGATGCTAGGGCAAGTCACCCAGAGAGACTGGAAGGAAGTCAGTCTGCTCTTTGACTGCGATACATTTAATTAAACCACTCCTGAAAAATCAGCTAAACTTCTTATAATGGGGAAAATTCCATCCAGGATTTAGCTGGGATTACTCTGGATCCACCCTCCTGGATTGCTGAGCTGCACAGCCCACATACGGCCCTTCATACTGATGCCACTGAATCCTACGCTGTGCTCCCTATTTATTTTGCACAGTAGTGTCCAGCAAGCACAAAGAACATCTCCAAATGACATCCTTCCCTTGGACTGATGTGCAGGAGAGCCCAAAAAAGCGGAGGAAGACACTGTATCCCACCAGACAGCAGAGATTTTAATGCATCAAACTACAGATGCAGAGCAAGATAGGAAACACTCATGAAAGGTACTCAGCAAATTTACTCATAAAGATGCTCCAGGCAATCAGACCTCATTTTAAACCTGTTCTGCAAGAAATCCTACTTTGGGCAGCTCCTCAAATGGAGGTGAATGTACTGGCTTGCTTAGGGAACACAGAGAAGGAAAAAAAAAAAAAAAAAGTGATGCACTTTATACAGCCAAGGGTGAAAAAAGAGCATTTTACCTGCACTTGAGATAAGCATTCTAAGAGACTTGTCCCCAAGATGGTCTGCTGCAATACTGAACCATCAATTTCATGGACCAGAACCACAAAATAAATAAAGTTAAGAAAACCTCTTCTGAGCTTTTGCAGTCATGTACCACAGCACTCTGCAACACGAGCCTCTTCTTAAGATTACTCATTAAAATATCGAGCACTGACACCAAGTATTGGAATGGTGGACTTGGGCATTTTGTGGGCACCCTTCTTACAAAAAAGTTTCCCCAAGTGCTCAGAGAGGAGAGAAACCCCATCTCCAGTCCTGCTGGAGCAGAGTTACAAACTGCACTGCAGTTCACCTGTGTGTGTGGAAACCGTGAGAGCATCCTCACGGGGGACAAGGACCTCTCTCTCTGGGTGCCACGCAGACGCGGGGGGACGATACAAGGTGCGAGCGGTGAACGATACAAGGTGCGAGCGTGGAGACCGGTCACCGGCAGGGCGACAGCCTGTGTGTGGCTTGCTGCTGCTGCTCCTCATCCCATCGATTACCACACAGCGCTCAGGCAAACATCCCGGGGAAGTGCTTATCCCTGAACAGAAGTGGCTGCAGCCGCTTCCATTAGGAATAAATATAGAGCGAGGTGTATAAATAGCAGCTCCGTGCTTTTCAAGGCGAAGGTTTAACACCCCGCGGATGCGGTGCGTGCCCCGCAGCGCTGCCGGAGCGCAGGTCCCGCCGCCCG
>WEIT01017407.1:0-24952 GCA_013389985.1 Dryoscopus gambensis | reverse complement strand
CCCACGCACACGGGACACGCACCGCGGACACGCGCAGGCTGCCGCTGCAGAGGCACACGCGCCCGGACAGACACCCACGGCCCGGCACGCCCGGCGTGCCCAGACACACGGGCACCGGCACACACACAGATGCGCCCACGGGCACACGAAGAATGCGCGCCCGGCTCTCCCGCTCACGGCAGGGCTTGCGCTCATTCCCCACGGGTCAGTGCCTGCTCTTACGTGGTGGCATTTTCCTGCTTCGGGGATTTTCTCTGTGCAAACAGACTGTGTCCATTTACTGAAGGGCTCTTTGAGCCAGGGCACCCGGGCAGCGCTGCACTCACTGCCTGACGGCTTTTTGGCACGGCCCACCCCCCCCCCGCCGCTTGGGACATCAACACTTCAGATCGAAAGGAAGCATCGGGTTTAGGATCGTATTTGGTTTGCTGGAGAGCTTTCTGTATTCTTCTGCTTTTAAAATAAATCATAAATCATCCCTAGAGCTGATCACTGATTTTAAAAGCAATGTGTAGTAACAGGTAACTTACCCCTGACCTGCAGACCTTCATGACACGCTCGTCTACTAGATCTCACCATTAGATTTTGCTTAAAACTCATATGTTGTGTTGTTGTTCTTAGACAGAAGTGATTAACTGTAATATCACCTGCCAGAAATTTCCCCTTGCTTGCATGGATTTCCAACCCTGCTTTCACAAACCTTGCTGATTTCTTGAACCTCTTCATACCCCCGGGATAAACCAGCTTTGAGTTTAAAGTGACTATTTCCTGTTTTAGGAAATACACACCTACAAAAGTTGTAACATTTTAACTGTCCCGCTGCTGCTAAATCAAACCAAGTCGTGGTGTGGCTGCAAGAGCATCACAGCCATACTGCTTGCAGCCAGTGCAAAAATATCACTAAATGCCTCATCAAAACCGCTGCCATGGTAGGAGTGTGGTATGAGGGACAGGCGGTAACCTACAAGCTGCGCTCGAGCTGTTGGCTGTGAGTGGGGAAAGGGGCAGCATCAGCTTTCCCTGTTATCCCAAAACTACAATAAGGTGCATCCTGTCACCCTTTATTAATAATAAAATTAATACTGACCATGTTGGGTTGACCTGGAAATGCAAGATGTGGTGTGTGGAAACTTTGAAGCAGGTTGTTCCTCTATGGAATATTTTTAATATTCCTGTGGAAAAAAGAAGAAAGTGAAATGCAAATCTTGCACTTGCAAGAGATAAAGTACCCAGTATGAGCCTCACTGCCCTGAGGAGCCTTGTGTAGACCTAGAAGTCCCTTCTTGGATGTCCTGGCCATGCCCAAGTGCCCCAAGACACAACTGCAACTACAAATATATATGGATAGACTCATGTTTGAGAGCTTTAAACTATTCCTGGTCGTAGGAGCAGGGAGACCCTCATCCCTCATCCCTTGTCCCTGTGTCCTGCCATGCTACCCCAGGAGCCCTGGGTGAAGGAGCAGATGCACAGTGGCAAGTGGTGAATGAGCAAGGGGGAAAAATGAAAAGCAGGGGCATGGGGTAAAGAAACTACTCGGAGGGAAGGAAACCACCTTCTGAGACTCAGCTGTGGCATCTCAAGGAGCAGGGAAGAGGGCTTTAGGAAGTGGGCAGTACTTCCAGAAGGAATGTATTGCAGCAGGTCCGGGGCCAGGCGAGGCGTAGGAGCTCCCCAGTCACCGGTTATATTTAGCTGGGCTCAGCCCAGGCCGAGCTTTTGCTTTCTGCGGGCGCTGGGCACCAGCACAAGCACCTGGTACCCGCCTTACCCAGGCCGTCCTCATCCCACGGCCCCCATGAAAAACCCCCACGAGAAGGGGGAACTCAGGAGCTGCTACTATGCATTTTTTGAGCATTAAGATGTTGTCAGTGCTCTGCTATCAGTCATCATGTTTTTCAAGCCAAACCCCTTTGAAGTCCTGCAGAGTCACAGGCAGTTTATCTTACCCCAGTATGACACCACAGACCAACAGACCACAGTGTGGTGCGTGCAGGGGAAGACCCCTGGAGCTGCAGGGTGGGAAGTGCTGTGGCCCCTGATGAGAAGAGTGTAAATACCCTTCTCTGAAGCCGGTGCTGTTCTCTTGCCCCACATGCAGCAGCAAAAGGATGTGATTGCAGAAATGGCCAAACGAGCAGCTGTAACATCAAGGGGGGGAATTTGTGGTGGTTGAACATGAGGTGGGCAGCTTGGCCCCAGAGCAAGCAAGAAGCCTTGTGTCCCTGAGGCTGGCCATGAACCAAGAAATGAGGCATGAGCAGGGGTAATATGAGGCCTGAAATTGGGTGGATAAAGATGTTGGTATAAATCCTTCCTGCTTGCTGGTGACAAGGGTGCTGGACTAATGTATCCTGGCTTTTCTGGAGTCAGGGATGAGGTGGCAGTAGATGGCCCAAAAAAAGATTGCCTTCATGTATGAAACCAGATAACCCCTTGATCTTCCTCCTGGGATTCCCTTGTTCTGAATAAGTGATTGAGAAAAAAAGCTTTTAGTGCCTATGTCTTAACAAGATTATTATATACTCAGGAGAAGATGAGTTTGAGGCAGCACCAAGATTTTGGGATGAGAACTGAAAAAAGGTCTCTGTCTCCTGGAGATCGTGACAGGATGACCTACAACAAAGTCCCCCTTGATCTCCAGGAACAGCCATCACCACTGCCTGGGTATTTTCTCTCTTGACCATCATGTCTCCTGTCTACAAAATGCCATTCTTGAGGATCAGATAGCCCATGAGACTGAGATCCCTCAGGCTCCTTCAAGTATGTAGGTGCCACAGAGGCCCTTGAACTTGGGTTTTCATTATAATTGCACAGTTCTGCTGTAACAGAGAGAGGAAAATCCCTGTCTGGAAAGGCTTGATCTTTATGTTCACTTTCTTATCACTTACGCTTTAACCTGTGGTTAAAGTAGGACATAAACCCAGGGTATCTGACCTGGGCATGGATTTGAAAGTGATGTAATTATAAATTGGTTCTTTGGCTCTTTAATCATCAGTTAAAACAAATTAAATCCTTTATCTGAGATACTCTGGGTGTTCTACAGATAGGTTTTCATTGTCATATCTTCCTTGGGGCAGAAAGGGTGGATAAAAGCATCTGAGTCACATCTAGATATCTGCCATGGCACTGAAGGGGTTCTGGATTTTCAGTGGTGACTCCTTCCTCTCTCTGCACTAGTCTGAGCCACTCCCAGGCTCTTGCACAAAGCCACAGCTTGTTTCAGGGTGAAGCTCCACCTCTGCCTTAGTGTTTCACAAAGTATTGCCACTCTCCAGCAGCTAAATCCTGGGACATCTCTGACTTTCTCCTGTTTCTAGACTCTGTGGCATAAGTTTAGGTTTGATACTTCCTAGCAGCTCCAGCTGGAAGAAGCATCATCTGTCTGGATGTAACTCATTGCAGCCACATTACTGGGTATAACTCGTTCAACCACCGTATTTGCAGTAAGTTCAGGATCCTGGGCACAGCTCTCTAGTGTGCAAGAAAGACCAGCTAAGACATCTAAGATTGCCTATTTCCTGAAGTCAGATGGTTGGAGGAGGAATCCGGGTGCAGCCCGGTCCCGGGCACCACTGGTGCCCAGCGGGTCCTGAACATCCCTCAGTCCTTTGGTCCAAGCCACTCTCCATACAACAAAGGATGGCCAAACTGGAATTCAGATGGTGAAAAAGCTGGGGTGATTTATGGTTTTAATAAAAAGGAGTTTTAGGAGAGCTGGGGTCCAACTGGATGTAGGATCAGGGATGTGAAATAAAAAGCGAACTCATCTGAACTGTGGAAACCTCCACCGTGTTACAAACAGCTCTTGTATTAGGAAAACACTTCATTTTCCTTTCCAGGTCCTCACTGTGCTGTTTGCTGGTTCCTCCCGGCTGTGCCATGATGGGAAATAGGGGGGAACAGAGACACAAGCTGTGGGCACCGTCCAGCTTTGCCATCCCCATGCTGCCTCCTCCCACAAGTGAGCCCACAGACCAGGCTGCTGGGGTTTTCACTGCCATGGAAAAAGTTTGTCTCCTGCTTTTTCCAAGGAAGCTATTAAAAAAATACAATTCACACAAAATCCTTGTTAGTAATAGGCAACTACCACATGCCAAAAATTACAATCATAAATTTAATCCCATTTCTATTCTCTGGCTAAAGATGCAGCACATGTTGCTGCTGCCTGCTCTAAAAATAGATATTTTTACCATCTAAGGACCAACCTCTCTTCTCAGATACTCAAGAGCAACACTACTCCCAAACAACTCCTGACCTTCTGAAGAGCAGCCTTGCAACACTTCTGGGAAGCAGAGAGCACCTAAAGTTGTTTTGCCAAGTTTTGACCCTGCAATAGATGAAAAAAAGGCAGAGTTCAGAATGAATCTCTGAGCTAGTCCCTGCCTGAAACTGCTGGGCTGGAGAGTGAGGGAGGTACAAACGGGAGACTTTCCTCATGCCTCTATGGTACATAAAGTTGAGACAGGGGTGATGAAGCCAGATGAAACCTGGCCAAGTTTTGGTGCCCCTACAGCCCCTGGAGCAGGCTGGGAGGCACTTGGCTGCCTGAGAAGCTATTTTCAGGAGGGGCTCACTGATGTGCTGGACTGAAAAGGATGATGGATATCTCCAGCCATGAACCACCCCAAAAAGTATGTCCCAATCACCAGAGTTAAGTAGTGCGCCATCAGAGGGGTGGGCGTGGGGATGCACAAGGCTGGGACACAGGAAAGGGTTAAAAATTAGCAGCTCCATGGAAACCTGCCTGTGTATCTGTTAATGGTTAGCCCCAAGGAAAGCGTGCTCATGGAAAGGTTTTGCCTTTGGGGTGCCTTATCCTGCAACTGCAAAGAGCCAGCTCCATCTTGTGGCCGGGGGCTGTGTCCGGTGGCACAGAGGCGGGAGCGGGAGGAGGGTGTGACAGCCCGAAGGTCCGTCCCCACCACCCTGCACGGCGTGTTGAGAAATATTCTGTCTTCCTGCGCATCTTGCCTCACATAAACTGGTCCCACTCTGGTTAGCACTCCGGGAGCGCCGCAAAAGCCGGGAGTAAATGCTGGATGCATCTTGCAGAGGGTTTCTTATAACTGGAGAGCCCAAAGAGATCCCCTTTGTATGCTTGCATGTAGGGGAAGCATCATTAAATATGATTTAAAATGTCAGCAGGTAGAGCCAGATAGGCTTGGCTCCACTCAGATCTCTGGCACAATTCCCACTGAATGGAGTAAAATCTCCAGTCCTAAGCACCTGGGCGAGCAGAGTGCTCTGGAGGTGCAAACGGGTTTCCAAGGAATTCACCTGGATCTGTGCAGTTTGGACCTCACAATGCCCCGTGAAGCTTTTTCAAATCACAGCTGACACCTGGCTATTTAATCACTATCTGAAATAAATCACTAGACTCTGGTTTTTTGCTTATTTTTCTGGCCAGTGGGTTTTTCCCAGCATGAGCTTGCTGCAGAACCTGTTCACACCAGTCTTGGAAGGACAAAACAGTTGAGAAATGCTGAAGAGTCTACAAGGAAAGACCTTGCTTTGAAGAGAATAGTAATGTACTGTTACACATGTGCAACACAAGCCCTGTTTCATTTATAGGAATGATATACAGGCCCAGGTCCACAATTCCTCCCTTGAGATCCCTATTCCCATTAATGTCAGTACAAGTTAGGCACTGAAATACCTGCCTGGACTTGACCCCTGTTTCTCACCAATTTAAACATTCCTGTGCTTGAGAGGGGATTAGGAACCTTAGCACTATAATGACCTCTTGAATTCACTGACTGTTCCAGATATGAAACATTTCTTCTTTTAACTTTCAGCTGAGTTACCCTATAAAAGATCTCTATGGTTAAAAAAACTTGAGAGAAAGCCTTGTTTGCCCCGCAAAGTCTCATTTATGCAGCAGACTTTCTTTCCCCAGCTACATCCAGACATCTATGACTAAAGGAGAGGCAGAGATTCCCTAATGTTTAACCAAGCTCATGTCTTTTAGCATGGGACAGGCAGCAGTGCCACCAGGGAGGGTCAAGGGGAGCTCTCTCAGGAGGGCCGGGGGCTTTCCTTGCCCTCCCACCCACCAAGATGTGATGGATGTTACTCTGGGAAGATGTTAATATCTCCTTTGAAAACTGGCTGCCAAACAATGGCCAAACTGGGAAACCAGCTGGGACAAATGGCCCTCAGAGTGCTACCAGAGGTATTAGAGTTTCAGAACAGGCCAAAAAAAAGAAGAAAATGCTTGGTTGCCATAGATGCCCACCAAAAGCAATGCTGGATCCCTCCATAGCCCTCTCTGGAGTCCTGAGCAACATTTTTTATTCTTCTCAGTGCTCTATTTTCCTTTTTCCACTTTATCTGACCCTGCAAGTCTCCCAGTTCCCTGAGGAAAGCTCTGCTGTGTTGGGACCACCAGCTGGGCAGATGCTTTCTCTCTGCTCCCCTTGATGTGGGAGCTTAGTGGGTGCTCTGGGGGACACTGCCTGGGGCTTGGGGATAGTGTCCAGGGAATTTGGAACATGAGAAGCAGGTGAGGCATAGCTCCTTTATAAGATGTTTTGCTTCCACCAGGAGAGGGAGAGTGGGAGCTGTAGGTCTCGGTTTGTTTCTCCTGGAGAGGAGAGGAATAGCCTTTGCTCTCCAGACATTGCTCTTCGGAGCCTGTGTGCGAAAGGCAGCACCTTCCAGACTCAAAAGCAAGAAGCATTCTGCATATTTTCGGTTCTCAGCTTGTGAAATTTTTCCTTTGTTTCTTTTATGAGGCTGTTTTTACAGAAGCAGCAGAGCCCCATGTACAGCACCTTACCCTGCCCCTGTTCTATGAACAGCCTGGGCATGATTAGGGCATATAAGACCCACTATGTACATATGCCACAGCCATCACCTTCCAGCCCATGCTGCTTTGAATAAAGCAGGTCAATGCATTCAGAAGTTGAGAAATGTCCCTCTGGATGTCCATCTAGCCCCAAGCTCTACTCCAGAGAGTGCAACAGAACAGACTGTCTTGGGGCCCCAGCTTCTTCTACAGCCCCTTCCTCCAGCACCCCCACTTTCTCATCCTTTTGTTAGGGGCTACAACTCTCTGGGATGCATTTGCATCCTTGAATTTGCCTAATCTCTTTTTGAACCTGCAGATACAGCATCCACAGCATCCTGTGACAGCATATGCCTGTAGGGTTTTTTTCTGTCTGCTTTAAGCTGGCCTTCTTTAGCACTGTGTACCCCCAGATCCTGGTGGGTGTTTGGCTCCCACCCTGAGGCAAAGGCTTTGGAAACCCATCAGTGGTGGCTCAGTGCACCTCAGTGAGTCTGCAGGGTGTGTGTGATGTGCTGACTGTGCCTGGGAACACAGCTGGGTACCACAGCCCCCCACACCTGCACCACTGGGCTGTGCTGCTCCTTTGGGTCCCCAGGATCAGTGTCTGGGCCCGGTCACTTGTTAACAACCACTTTTTCTGTTTGACCTCATCCCTCCTCTTACCTCAGTGAAAGTTACTTCACTTGCTTTGCCTTTACTCCTGTTAGCTCTTTACTCTGTGTTGCCTTTCTCCTTCCCACTGCTCTGGCTCTTGCAGCTGATCCACTGCAGACAGGGGAAGCTCCCCAGCAGCTTCGGCTGTAAAAGCAGACACAAAGTTATCACTTACTTTCTCTGCTACATCATCGTCCCCATCTGCCACTTTTGTACCCTTGTTGTCAGCATTTCCACTGATTTCCTAGCTGCCTTTGTGGCTTTGGTATATTTAAACAGCCTTTTATCAGCAGCTAGAGCATCCTTGGCAAGGCAATTTACAGATTCTTATTTTTAGCCCTGTTTTTTTCCCGTTTAATTGTGACCTGACATGTTTTATGGGTTTCTTTGGGCTTTTAGTGTTGGGTTTGGGGATTTTTTTGACAGTTGCTATAAAATCAGTGTTTTTAGCTCACACCCCAAAACCTGGGAGAGGTCAATTTAATCCTGCTAGGAACCCTTAGTAAGCAAAGCTACTCCATCCCCCCTGCCAAACACCAGACACACAGCTTTGAAACAGAGAGCATCACTGGGCTAAAAAGGCTAAAGGATGGGAAATTTGGTTAAAATAGCAACTGATGACTTTGCAGTTGCCAAACCTGACAAATGACATTCCTCCTCTCACAGGAGTGACAGATGAGGCAGTGCTGGGCTTGCCTTTCTGTAGATTGTGGGTTATTGAACCACAAATTACCAGCAGGATCCTCTGTCTCTGGGTCGTACCAAGGTCCAGTCACCCTCCTGAGCCTGGGATGAAGCTGGTGTGGTCTCCCTGAAGCCAGCTAGGAACCAAACCAGTCACGCTCACCAGGACACCTGCCTGAATCCCTTCAACCCTCACCTGAGTTTCCCTAAATGCTCTCCATACCAGGGGTTTCTGCTGGGAAGCCATTCCTACTGAGGAGGTGAACACTTCTTGCTAGAGGAGAGGCTCCTGTTCGCTTACCCCTGTCCCTCCTGTTGGAAGGAGTGCTGCCATTCACCTTGAAAACAGCCAGCCACCAAACTCAAGGTACACAACAAGTGAAAAGCCAAGCCCCTTGGTCTGCAGTGGTGTCTTACCTTCATTGCTCACTTTTTCTTTTTATGCCTCCAGCTTGGCACATCACATGCAGGACCTGTGTAAAAACAGTCTCCTAAAGGAAACAAGGTGGGGCTTCCTCCAACAGGCAACCAGAAAAAGAATGCAAAGTGCTTCCTGCTTTCAGGCCTGAAAGGTGCTGCTTTCACGTGTGGGTTTGGATGCTGGGCTTTGCTGGGGAATGTGTGGATGCAGAGGTTTAGGGCTCAGTTTTGAGGCTGGTTTCAGGTGTAAGCAGTGCTAAAAGCAGCAGGCCTGATCACTCCACCCATTCTTACCCTGCCATCCCATTACATTCCTGAGGTGCAGCTCCTCTAAGGCAGCTGCCCAGACCTAAGTTCTTACCCCACTGCCATCCCCAGCACCTACCGTGCCCCTCTCCTCCCAACCCACATTGCTTGAATGTGCTTGGGTGTATCCTAATAAATGTAGAATGGCATATGACTGAAGCTATCCCAATATTCCCAAGCAAGTATGCGTTATAAGCAGGCAAACCTGTGTCCCAATTCCTTTAGCACTGTTTAGCACACCCTGTGCAGACATGCCAAGCAATTACACTCTCCAGAGTGAATTTTGGCCTCGGATAAAAGTAGGTGGCAGTCTTGAGTGGCAGCATCTTCCCACCTCCTCCACGGGTCATGTGCCAGGAGGACACTCTGCTTCTCAAGGACGCACTGCACCTCAAGGGAGAAGATGGATGGGAGAACCCAGGATGCAAAATGAGTTGTGGCAGATCCCTGGAGCGTCTCAGCCTGCCTGAAGGCATGTCCACCCTCACACTGACAGTGAGGATCCAACTCAGCTGCCTTTCCTATGCCTACTTGAATTTTGAAGATAGGGCAGCTGAAAGAAAGCATGAGTCAAGAGGCAGCAGTCATAAAACACAACAAAGAGCTATTTTCCATGATCGCATTTCCTAGAAGAGTCACACGCTGCTAATAGGCAAACAGAAGTGAAATATCTGGGAGTTTGCCCTTTCGGTACAGAATTCCAGTCCAGATAAAAGAACTGTAGCAACCTTTGAAATGCTAAAAAGGAGCAGGCTCACAGTGGTATCTGATAGCCCCTCCCCAGCACGGGCTAGATGACAACTGGTTGCAGTTGCAGAAATTAGCTTTGAATTAGAGCAATGAAAATTCCTCTGCAGTGAAATGATGCAAACACCTGACTATTTTTGCTGCTTTTATTACTAGTGATAGCACATGTTGGGATATCACATCCTCAATAAAGTTTTACTGCATTAAGGTTTCGTTTCTCGTTCAGCCTTCAGCTACATTTCCAACCTCTATTGCTTTGCAAAAGATAGGAGATAACACTTAAAGGCCTTTCCACAGGCCTCTGTAGCAGGCTACTCTTTACACATATTTTATGCATGGAGCCAGACAATTCACCTCAGTGAAAGACCACGATGACCATTCCAGTGGGCTGTCACTGTTGATATAGAAAAACCTTTTTATTCAGCTCCATGTAAGCCCAAGTTTCAGTCTGCCATACAAAGATGGGGAGGAGGGGGTATCCAAGCAAAAGCAGCCAGCTGAATGAAGCTGAGTGTCATGACTTTTGGCCAGTTCTGCCTTTATTCAATCCATTTTCCAGTGTCTCACCCCATGCAAACTTCCCTGGATGGAGTCTGCATGGGTTAAACAGAGTGCTGCAGACAGCAGAACCTTTTCCTGCTGGCGGAAAGTCAGAGGAAAGGGGGAAAGGAAAGGACTGACCAGAAGGATTAGAAACTGTGAGCATCTCCTTCACCCAGGGTGTTGTGGAGACACATAGGGTTCAAAGAAAAGTAAGGGGGCAGCAGGCATGGAGGGGCCACATATTAAATTGTGAGGAGGGGGGTAGCTCATCCAGTTTGCCGGGCTTTTCTAGCTGGAGGAAGAATGTGCCTCTCTGCCTCATATGGTAAGTGCAGCCACCGTGCCTTGCTTTGGTCCTCACGGGTGAGTACTCTCAGAGGAAAAGTCAAGAAAAGAAGACCAAATCCCTCTCCTTCCTTTGAACAAGGCATCATGACTCGTTAAATGCAGCTAGCCCTGCTCCCATGGAGCCACGCTGAGCATGCTGAGATGCACACAGATGGTGGGGTTGGCTGAGGCCACCAGAACCTGGTCTCTTACAGACCCTGCCAATGGCAGACGCTGTGCAGCCAGGTGACAGCACCAAAGGGGACAGGAGTGAGCTGGAAGGAAGAAGCAGTGAAACCTCAGAAAAACAACAGAGAGAAAATGGCACTTTTTCTCACCATGCTACTTCTGAGAAAGCAGGGTCTACCTTCTTTTGCTACTGAAGCCACATGAGAAAGGTCAGGACTGTTTAGTTCCCAGCTTTCAATCACTCAGCTGGCAAGGGGGAGCTGGTTTTGGTCACAGAGAGCACTGGAAAAAAGCATCTGCATGGACATCCTGGTGACCTCTGCCACCACACACAGTGTTCTCTACCACTGACCCCCAAATTTGTCATTTAAGCTGAAAGACACTTCTTTTTTCATCTGGGCCTCTAACAGCTGCCATCAGACAGAGGAGCTTGTCCAGCATTTTCAAAGGAAACCCAGCTGCACTGACTACCCAGTTCCCACCAAAAGCAACCACTGAATATTGGTGCCAGTCTCACAACAATAACATTTTAGCTTCATTAGTACTTAATAACATTTCTGAACTTCTGAGTGAAAGATGGGTGCTGATGTAACTAGCCTGTGCACCCTTGTGTCTAAACTCTGTGTAAATTTTAACATAAACTAGTCTCTGGAGTTTTAAAAAAATGCACTTAAATCACTGGGAGGAACATAAGAAAGCCTTGGTACTGAGAAAAAATAATGTTTAATAGGAAAACTCAATCTGCTTATATAAAAACCAAACCACAATATACAACAGAATTAAATGATGCTGTAAATGATTGTAACCTATAAATATATGTACATATGTGTGCATATAAGTATTTTATATAAGTATAATGTTAATGCCAGTCAACAGATAATGCACACTCAGTAAAATACAGTAAAATGTAAACTCTTTTACAGACAGATTTGACTCTATGTAAGAAATTTAAAAATCCCAAACACCAAGCTTATGATCATTCAAACATAAAGACTGCAAGAGGAAAAAAAAATGCTAACACTTTCCACAGGAGCTAAAAATGTAAAATCAATGCAGTTTTGCAAGATGAAGAAGAATAGTGTTTGTTAGAAGATATTGTATCTTGCCATTGTATTGGGAAGGAAGGCTGTGGAAAAGGTCAGACAAGTGCCATTGTCTCACACAACACATGTCAGCAGAGATCTGAACAGAATGCTTTATGATGGGAAATATTTGGGGGTTGAGCAGGGTGAAAAAACTGTATCTGATGCAGTAAAGTGAAACAGGTCAGGTTCTCATGAAAAACAGCGTTCATCTGCCCAAAGCCATAGTTCAAATTGAGTGAGCACAAATCCAAGCGAAGTTCTGGGTACTGGCATTTTTCAGCATCACACATATTGCCTAGACCATCCTCCAGAAGAACTGAAAACCAGCAGGGTTAAAATCCTGTTATCTTGTCTGCACTCACTCTCATGCCAATGTACTGGCCTTGTTGAAGAAGTCTAATGTTTATTGGAGCACATTAGTTCTTTTAAAAGAAGTCTTCTTCTCCCTGCTCTCTTACATTTTTCCCTTATTTCAAAGTTGTCCATGATCTCTTTCAAGCAGGAGTCTTCCTCTAGAAAATCTTGAGAGAATCTAGGATTGGGGATGTTGTTCTCTCTTCTGCTGAAGTAACTGCATTGGTGAGAGGCTGTGAAACTCTTTGCTCTGACCCAGTGTTGTGGTGGTCATCCATCCTTCTACTGCTCTGGTCACTCAATATCTGTTCTGCATCCTAAAGCCCCTAGGCTCCCGTGATATTTCGTACTGCAGAGAATTTTTAGACAAGAAAAGAAGAGAAATAAGGAGTCACAAGGATCATCCAGTCCAACACTTGCATGAATGGTCCATACAGGGATTGATCCCACAGCCTTGGTGTTATTAACCCGAACTGAGCTAATCTCAAAGCTCTGCTTCCTCCATGGCTCCCTTGCAGAATTCAAGGATAAAACAGGCCTTTTTTTTAGAACATGCCTTCCAGGTAATGTCACACCTCTGCTGACCAGGCTCCCTAGGGCTACAGCAGTGCAAAAGCTGTTCTAGATTATTCATGGCACTTCACACCTTTCCCCTGTGCAATGCTGCAGCAGCTGCAGAGGCTCTTGCTGTGAACAAGGCAGCAGCAGCCGGGTGGGAGGACACAACTCCCTGGGCATCTGTCCCAGCTTAAACTGACTGTGAATCTTGCATGAGGCTGCAGCTGGGAGGTGCCACTGCAGCACCTGTTGACTCTACAGCAGCCTAAAATAAGCTCAGGTGGCAGCAGCCTGTAATGCTTGCAGGCACACCTGTGCTGAGGGCTGAGTTTGGTCAATGCAGGCAAATATCCTGACACAGCAGACCACTGGGCAGCCAAGCTCTTGCTTTGACCCTTGCTTTTCACATATCCTTCCTGTGGCTCAAGGATGACTACTGGGGCTTTAGAGAGGTCTTTATGAGTGCTGATCTCTGTACTGAGGAAAATTTCTGTATTAAGACAACTTTTTTCATCTGCAGCTACAGTTGTTTGGGTGCCTTTACAGGACTTTGGCCTTCTGGACCAAGGGAGGATGTACAGAGGGGAGCTTAGGTTCCAACAATGTCTGTAGCCCACAATGCCACCGTTCAGGGATTCCATTCCCACAGGACTGTGTGAAACACTTACCAAATCATCATAATCCCTCTCTGGAAAACGATCTCTATTTGTGGAACGCATCTCATAGGGGTTGTTTGACTGATATCCTGGGTTTGCATGGCCAGAAGTGGTCTGGACCCTGGGGAACATGCTTGGTTTATCATCAAAGCTATTCGTGTCGGAATAGTCTGGCTTTATCAGGCTCCTCTTCTCTGGATTTTGTTTGTGTTTTGCTCTTCAGAGGAAATGAAAGAACAAAGGAGATTTTAAAAGTCTGTTTAGTGTGCCTTACTTATCAAGTCCAACTTATTGAGTTGTCCACTTGTTTTGAATGCTCAGTCCCGTTCTGAAACATGCAACAGATTTTCATAGCATACCTACTGCAAAACCCTTTTTATGAGCACACAGCAGTGCAGTTTCTATTCAGCTGTAGGAAGTATTCTTACCTGACTGAAATAATAGAGACTGCTATCACTAAACTCAGGATAATGGCTCCAAACACTGTGCCCACTATTATAAGGATGAGTTCAGTATCTGGGGGGAAAAAAACAGCAGAAAAGAAATGTGTCAATTGATCAATTGAAAACTCACAGTGAATATTATGAAACAAGGGGAAGGAATGAAGGGAGGAAGGGAGGAATTTATTCCCAAGCTCCTGGTGCTTACAACATTTTGTGGACACAGAAAGATGCAAATCAAGGATCTGCATTAAAGACCATCTCTTCTGGATGGCTATTTTGACCCCAGCTCTAGTTCCTAATGCTATGGGCTGAATGGTTTTACACACAGTTATAGGTGAGGGACAGGAACAACTGGGAGGGTGTAGGAGTTGTTTAATCTGGTATTGATGCTAAATTATCTAGTTAGGTGTCAAATAGCCTCTTCCCATGCCCTAGGCACATAAGGCAACAGAGAAAATTCACTTTTTTTCCTAACATTTTCCTTCAATAAATGTAGGGTGGTGGCACCCCTAAAGGCTACTACTTTTTTGTTCTCTCGGACAGATTAAGCATTACTAGGTATTTTTCAACACCATAATTAAAAATCAGAAATTCTTATACTTACTGTCATTGCATCCCTCCCCAGAGTAGCCCACTGGACAACTACAGAAGAGAAGAAGAAAAAGGGGAAAGAAGGAAAAGATGATCTTTAAGGTCTCTTTAATCCAAACCATTCTAGGATTCTATGATCACAAAACAATTGAATTATTAATATTGAATTATTTACTTTCATTAGAGTGAAACAGTCTGAGATTTTCGGAGTGATTGGTGATCTTGGCACTCAAAGATTCAGGTTCTCAGTCTGAAAAATGTTAAAAAGGACCTACTTTTTCTAAAGAACTAAATTCTGCACCTCTGAGCCACTTGGAATTACTATGAAATTAACAAAAGCCTCAGTGTAAGGTCTATAAGGACTGGCAACTCTTTATCTTCCTCCCACAGTAGTTCCTTATATTTAAAATATATCGACTTTATGGTAAGAAATGTTCAATTTGCAGCACTAATAACTACAAAAAGAGCTGAATTAATGAATATGGGGAGTGAGTCTCTCTGCTTATCCACCAGAGTAGAGCACAACGAGTCACTCACTCGGCTGCACCAGCAGACACCACTGTTCTGTTCTCATCCTGAAATACCCTCAGAGAGAAAACCAGGAGGGAATAACACAGGTCTGAAAGTTATCAGGAAGCAGTCCCCCCTGATACCAGTGAAACATTCCAGGGATTGGAAGCACGTCTTGCTCTGATGCCTGTTGCTTACTAAACACTTCAGCACAGCAGTTCCCACGGCTCAGCCACTCTGCAGGAGTCATTTGTGTTTATGTGGTGAAGTAGTTTGTCCTCTTCACTGACTCACAGGTGACCTTGGCTCTCCTTGGCTTTCCTCTGAGGTGTTATGAGTGCACACAAAAGACTAATGCCAAGGAGTAAAAATGCCACAACTTGTGACACCACAGGAGTTTGTCCACCTGCTATCCCCCCTGGGCACCTCTCCGATTCACGTCGCTGCAGCCTGTTCTTCTAGATTGCAGCTGACCCTGTGATCGGTGTTCTTCTCCCCTACCTTTGCCTACAACACAGGAACGCAATAAAAACCTGAGTACTCACGCCACACAGTCTTCATCCTTCTCTTTAAAGTTAGTCATACATTTGCATGCTGGACCGCTTTCTTCTTTTACGCAGTACTTGTGCTTCTCTGCGGAACAGTTTTTACTGCAAACTGTATTTTCAGGGAGAAAAACATGAGTGAATTGCAGATAGAAGATTATTTTATTGCTCTGGAAACACACACACACTCCTTTCTTTTGCTTTAAAGCATCAGAATGGCTTTTTTAGGACTGTACCTATGCAAAACAAAAACTGAAATATAAACTCACATAATCAGAAGTAAACAGGCTGCATTTAAAACCATCCAACTTCATCAAAAAATAAGTCTGGCTAGGCTGCATCTTATATAGGCAAGCAATGGCCTGCAGTTTGAGCTCAAAGCAGATGATTTGTATGGCAAACTGTATTAGACAGGCATGGGGTCACAAAGCCCTGCACTGGATCACATCTCACTGAGATTTATTGTAGCCAGCTTTCATAACTTTATCATGGATTTTTAAATTATTTGTTGTTTTTCTTAAGATCTTATATCTTAGACTTTTTTTTTTCCTTCTATAGTGTGAAAATTTTAGTTTCCATAAGAAGAAAATAAGATACTTAGAAGAAAATTAGGTGCATCACAGTGCTTTGGAGGGTAGCTAAAAATATAAACAGAGCACTCACTAAAAGACTGAAAACAAAAAAGTAAATAAAACCCCAACAACTAACACTTCCCAAAAATGACAGAAATCATTCTTCTCACAAAAACCTGTCTAAATCCAGGTAATGCAAACCTAGAATTATAAGCAAGGAACAGAGCCTTAACAGGTCATTGTAGTGCATCATGAGACTTCCAGTTCTGTCAGCTGCCTTCAAGTAACATGTAGAATTTATTCCCAAAATATGTCCTAGCAGAGAAGGCTGTGAGTATAGGATTTGATTGGTTCCATCCTTTACCTGTTTAGGTTTTAGTTCGTACCAGGAGTCTAACAATGCGTGTAAGGACTTGACTACTCACTGGTTTCAGTGATGATTTTATCAAGTTTTAGTAGTTTATTCTACTGGAATAAAATGATAGATTTGTTCAAAGCAAAATATGAGGATGTGTTTCTACAGCTTTCTTCACAGGATGCACATTCCCTAATTCTTGGAGGTCAGCACTTTTGCCCAGCATCCTTCTCAAAAAGGGACTGAGGGAATAAGCAGGTCAGCTTCTCTTGGATAGATAAAGCAGCAAGGTTCTTACCTGAACAAGAACGATCATCCCATTCTGTCCTTTCTAAACCAGGTTTGCATTTGCATTCTGGAAACATGTCCTCTTGACACTCTGTGGTTTGAGTATCACATCGATAAATAGCACAATATTCTGCCACTTTAAAAGAGAAAAAGGGAGCAAACCTGAATACCCTTTCATAGAAAGCAGTGCACTTGCCCAGTAAATCATAAACCAATTATTTATTAATTCTAAAGAGAAAAAAGTATAAGTGCTTTTCTTGGGACATCAATATTGCGGGTTTTTGGACCAGCCTTTTTTTTCCCCCCCTTGCTCTTTACTAGTTAAGGTCCTGTTTCATCACATCTTCTGACCTTCTGTTTCTCAGCCTCCTACAACAGCCTCCAAACCTTCCTGGCTCCAGTCTATGAAAAGGGACATTCTGCCCATAGGTTCATATTCTGAACACTGACTTTCTGACTCACCTTAAAAAAAAAAACAAACCCTAAAGAGAAAACTATAGAGAAGGAGAAAACTATTCTTTTAGTTTTTTCCACAACTGAACTGTGAGACTCATATCCCATTCAGTTCTAGAGAGATATAAACATTTACGGGCATGCAGCTCATTTCATGAGTAGCATTAGTATTCTGCTTGCCCAGTGTGTTGCTCTTTAGATCCATGTCCTTGTGGTGGGAATGGTTTAAAGACCTCAGTGTATGGCTTGCTGTAGAGGGATGTGACTGCACTGGTGTCTTGGGAGCTCTCTCAGGTTTTCTGTTTCCTCCTGGTGCTTAGGACCAGCACACAGGAAATGTCATGGCTGAGGTGGATACAGTCACCTTCAGAGACCAAACTCAGGCTTTAAGCCATGAAATGGACTCTTAATTATTAGCTATGCCTTTTGAGAAAGCTGATTTCAAAATAGGAACTTATATTTATAAAAAAATTTAAAAGATAGAAAAAATTTTCTTATTTTAATTAGAAAAATCTTTCTCCCAGTATAACACTTTCAGTAATCCAAGACTTTACTGGTTTAGATCAGTGAATTGCTTAACTCAGTAGTTAATCAATGAGGCCTCATTTCAATTACCACGGCTTATTATGGGAGAAGTCTAAAGAGAGTTTCATCCTATTTTGCCAGTATAAGCCACTGGCTTATTCTCAGAAGCACAATATATGTCTGTGTATATTTTATCCTGACTTTTCCCAGTACTTAACAGTCAGCAAGTTAAAACCACCACGTCATTGCTTACCAGGGACTAAATATTTTCCTTTTCTTCTTTACACAGGAAGTAGAAAGCCTTAATAAGACAAAAGAGCCTAGCACTGAATGGTTGAAACTTCAACATTACCAAGATGGAACATTCAGCTCCTTAAAATCAGCAAGGCTTATGATTTGATGGGCTTCTATGCCCACAGAAATCTTCCAATCAGGTTATAAGAACCCTCGTTTCTGCTGATTATTTACTTCCCTAGTAAGAAGTTACATACCTTCGTAAGAAGAGACATAGGACAAATGTTCTCCTTCATTCTTTATTGCACTTTCTACTGCAGAATTAACTAAGGTCTTATCAACAGCTGAGTCCCACGTGAACAGGTTTGTCACTGTTACGTTCAGTGGAGCAGAATTTCTGCTTTCTTTTGGATCTCTGAAAAGGACAGATAGTATCATTTTAAAGTTTCACATAATCCATATGGATAGCAAGCTAGATGCAAAGACAAGAGAAAATTTCTGCCAAATCTCCCTTTCTCCCCCAGCTTCTTTCTTCCCACAACATAGGTAGTTGCCAACAGACTTGAAAATGGGTGTAAGTCTTGCTCAGGAGTACATTACCAGCCATCTTTCCAGTAGGTCCAGCTGTAAATAGGTAGCTGCTGGATTTAATGCTAACAACATTGCTCCTTTGTGTGCTGTTGACACAGCTGACATTTGCTAACTGGGTTAACCTCAAGCCAGCTGTAGTGTGGAAAACCTCATCTGTTAGACCCTAACTTTCCTGTGCTTCCTTCATCCTGTGGTGTCATCCAGGCGTGGTGTGGAGAGCCCACCCTGAGGCGTGGTGAGGATAATTCAGGGTACGACCGCAATGAATGCAGGAGGGTCTGTTTGCAATGTAGAGGTATCTGTGCCAACTACACACCAGCTGGGTTGGGTTCAGCTCACAGCAACCTCCCTGGAGAGAGGTGGAAGACAGCAGTGACTTCCCTGTCCTTCAGCTAAACCTCATGCTGCCAGGATATGCACACAAATATCCTTAAGTGGCAGGTTGCTGTAGTTCCTTGAGGTGTTACTGTGCGCCATGCCACAACTGCTCTGCTGGAAGTTACTGCCCCCACAACTCGGTTAGAACAACACTGCTTAGCTGCTAATCCCTGGGGTGCACTGAGAGGGTTGACTCTGCTGTGTGTGCTAGCATGCCGCGTTTTGCTTGATGTGGGTTAGGGAATACTCACAGAGAAGCTGGCAGAGCTCTGGGGACAGTAACCTGTAACAGATGGGGATGGGAAGAGAGGGACTTCTCACAGGGTCTACCTAGACCAGCAAGGGACTGTGCCCACAGCTACAGTCACCACAACCCATTCAGTAACACCTTTGCCCAACCTGCCATCAGGAGACACCAACAAATATGCACAATAAAATGCACTTTCTATGCCTCCTGTAACAAGGGTGTTTCTTAAATTAAACTGGCACTCCAAGCTGGGTAGCACTCCCAGTGGTCATAAGAACCTCAGAGTTAACTTAAAATTTCAGACATGTCAGATATCACAGGGACTCCTAGTTACAGCACAGGGCTGTATCCTACATGGTGCTAAAAGCAGGACATCCAGTGTGGAGCTGCCTCGGCCAGCCTATTTCACAGACATATTGGGATATAAATGGGGCCAGCATCCCTCCTTTAAGGGGAAGCAGTCTGAGCTGAACTCATCCCATATCTTTTACTGAACTGAGTACTTCATGGGATACAGATTAAAATGAGGTATGTGGGAAGCATATACTGAGCAAAAGACAAACTGGCACACTTACTGAATTTCCACGATGACAGTTTGCATGTAGCCTTTTAGATTTCGGAAGGCCTCCTCAAACTATAAAAGAGAAAGAAATTGGAGTTCAAGGCAAGCAGAAACATAGACCAAAATCATATGAACCATTGAGGCTTCAGCTGTAAAGTTTTAACACAGAATGTGCTAAAATAGGCACAAATAAAGTAAGGCGATGTGTTAAATCCACTAGGAAAGATATTGCAGAAGAGTAACAGTGGGGTGGTGTTGTAGAATATGGAAGAAGAGGGAATATGGGAGGGCAGAGGAGGGATGGAGAATGAATGTCAGGCAGTGCATTAGGGTTAACTGGCTGATAGTTACAGATACTCCCTTGCAAACACATTGCTTAGGAGGGTGTCTCCACAGCACCAGTTTATGTACAAGTAGAGGGAAGAGGGAGAAGTCAACCTCCTCACAGACAGCACGTGTTCCTGAGAGGCAGTGAAGTGGGATCATCAGGGGTTGATCTCGTGGGAAGAAGCACTGATGAAAGCATTGGGAGCTGAACAGGATCAGAAGGAAAGTCACTGCTCTCCCTCATCCCATGTGAAGCAGGGAACAACTGGTGAAGGCAGCTGCCTTCAACTGCCACACAAGCAGGAGGCACCATGAGAAGAGGATAAGATGTCTAATTCAACTGAAATGGAAGATAAACTATCCATGTTTCTTTGTAATAAAATTCTAATTATTTTCTATGCTATTTTCACTTTTGCATTCTATTATGTATCTATTTTAGTCCTACATATGATGCTCTTCTGTAGTCGTATCATGAAAAAATGCTGGACAAAAAAAATGAGGAGATTATTTTTTGACATTCTGGAGGAACAACTTTTGGTACTTTCTGATACAACGTTCATAGGAAGCAATACAATAACATGCAGACATTGATAACCATTTTTGATGATTCCTGATTAATATGTGGTGAATATTTTTTGATCAGATGTCTGGTAGAGTTGTGTATCTCTTCTTCCTTACTGCTAGAAGAAGAAATAAGCAAATCCACTTGTTTCAACATGGCAGTATAAATCAAACTGTTCATCGTATTTCGCCAGGAAATCTATTACCAGATTTTATATATAATCATAGAATAAAAAAATTTGCAGCATCCATTTCACTAATAACATTAAAATACTAATACTGGTAGACTTATGGAAGAGGCTTATTATTGGGTATTTAGACACAGCTGGACAGCCATTTGGAAAAGTTTGTGCTGTGTGGAACTTTTTTTAAAAAAAGAAAAGATAATTTGCTTTTAAAAAAATTAAAATTGTTCATTTTTACTCATACCACTGAGTATTACTGAGCCTTCAGCAAACAGCAGAGATCAGAAACTCAGTAGGCTGGAAAAATTCACTCAGCCCCATTGTTTCTGGAGAAGGAATGGTGAAAGATGCAGAAGCAATTTATGTGAGAACTCCCCAGAATAGAAGGGGTACTAAAAATGCAGATATTACTTCAGGGATTCCCTTCACTTCAGCAAGAGCCATGCATGTGCTCATCTGAGGGCAAAGTTCAAGTCTTTTGTAAATAGGTCTAAACTAATGTGAAGCATTCGCTGAAAGAAGTGGATCTCTAGTAGAGTGGAACTCTTCTAGGCCTCACATGAAAGACAGCGTGTGTCCTCTCTCTCTGCATGACACCCAACATAGCATCAAATATAGGGAGAAAAAAACATCGTCACTCACAAATTCTCTTAAATTGGTGAACATCGCTTCATACTCCGTGGAATTTGCAGTTTGAAGACTATCACTGTAAGATGCCCTCACTGCAAAGGTCGCTGGGTATACCTGCCCTGGAATGAGAACAGAGAGTGTAAATTAGAGAGCATTCAAGAAAGTCAAGTTTCACCTGAGAGTCCTCCAGCCTTCAGGGATGGGGAAATGCAATGCAGAAAAAAAATCACTGCTATTTTTCATGTATGGGAGGGATCAGTAGAGGACAAATCAGTGCAGTCACAATGGGGAATGTACTTTGGCTGCCAGGGAAGAAGACAGGATCCTGGGACCAACCAAACTGTCCTGATTATGAAACTGAATAACACTAAACTGTCAGCATGGCCTGAAGCTAAAAGGCTCTCTGCGAGGTGTTACAGAATTTAGTGAGAAAATATGTATATTAAGGGCTCCAAATTTGCAGCTATTAAGCAGCTAATGCGGTTCACTGCGGTTTGCTGGGAAAGTAATTCAGAATCAACCTGCTTCCTAGGCCTCACAAGTAAATTTGAGAACTCTGCTTGCTGACACTTAAATAAGCAGTCCCATTTGCTCACACGCTTGGCCTTCAGAAGCATTTCAGGAATATATTTCAACAGGACTCTGATGAGCATTTAGCAATGGGGAAAATCAATCTGGATGTTCAGAGGTCTCCATGAGTCTGGAACTTATTAATCATGGCCACTAATATTGATGTCAGATTTGCACTTGCATTTTTTCCTGCTTTTCACTCTTTTTAATCTCCAGCACCCCTGACAAAGAATTCACCTTCTTTTCCTAGAACATTAACCTCTTTGGGTGTCACTGTTTCGAGAGATAGCAATCTAGGTCATTGTAGGAGTGGCTGTCTGCAAAGCAAGGAATCACTCAGAAGTCACTTTCCCAGACTGATTGTGTTTTCAGTTATAACATGAAAACAAGAGCTATGGGAAGCAAAATTCACCTGAGCAGGTAGCTAAAAGCACTGATGCCCTTCTGCAACTCACCTTTGTAACAATTCTCATTGTCGTAGTAGAATCCATATTCGCACTCACAGGTATATCTGCTTTTTAAGGAAATACATTTAGCCGAATTTCTTCCACAAGGATAGTCACGGCAGAAGTCCGCTAAGTTGAAAGATATTGATGTTAGGGTTTCTGTGAATTTCTGCAATAGCCAGTTCATATATAAAGTAATTCATATATTGAATAGTTCATATATAATTCTGCTAAAGGACTCTACCAGGTATGTTTTAGAGAGTGTAGATGCAATTGCCGAGCACACAGCTATATCTTGCTTGTTTAATGTATAGTAACTGTTCTCCCTGCACAATCCAGCAGGATATCACAGCAAGGACATGGAGTATGGCTGAAATTCATTATCTGTCATATCGAGCATGCACAGTTCAGCTCTACTTAATACAGCTAAAACTGAATCAAAGAAAGAAAGTATATCAAGGGTTGCCAAAACAAGCGACTGTTAGAAAAAGGCAGACTACAATAGCGTGTCTTTAATACTGCACTGGTACATACTTGCCTTATGATGACCGTGTCATGGCAGGGTCCTTTACTGCAGACACATTAATAGAATGAGGCCTTCAAAGTTAATCATCATAGGCTACTTTCTCAGATAATTATATATATTCTGTAAAGGCCTTAGAGTATGTATTTTATACCTATACATAATTTAAGTGGTTAATAAGTAATTAAAAGTTATATTTCAATACATGTAACATATAGGATGGTAATTACAGTTCTATTCCAAGACATCAAATTCTGGTTTTCACCCTGCCTGGTTTTTTACACTTCACTCCATAAGTACATTCTCATAGATGAGAGATTTTCTGTGAAATAGGGAAAAAAACAGGAATTCTCATTCATACCCCAAAAAATAAAAAGTAAAACACTTAATGAATTTGCATTTCCTATAAGGTTCATCTCCAAATATTTTTCCAGAGAACCTAGTGAAGCAAAATTTCTTTTCCTGATGAAAAAGATCCCAAGCAGAAAGCAACAACAACTGTGAACTCTTCCAAACGCATTCCGCTTGCAGCAAGGGCCAGCAGGGAAGGGTGGCAGGGAGTAAATGGGGAAACTTTACCTACTCTGGAAGGCCCTACTGAGATGGAGGATGGTGGGGAATGGAGAGCTCCTGGGATGGACACACGCATGGTCCCCCAGACACGGTCCCTGGCCCCAGCCCCATGCCAGGGTGTGCCCCAGCTCCCTTCCTGCCAGGGCTCCAACAACCTCAGACACAACTCCCAGCAGGGCCAGGTCAGGGGTGGCACCTCTTTGCAGGGATCCTCTTGTACCCCTGCCTGGTGAAGGAGGCAATGGCACTAAGCGCAACAGGAGCAGCCTCCTCCAATCTCCCCCAACACGTTCTCCTTGCAGCAAAGACCAGCAGGGGAAGAGGGAAGACTGGAGGGTATTCATGGCCACAATCTGGGCAGCTTCATCTCCTCTGGAAGAGGAACTTGGGAAACCCTGGCAGGGGAACTCCTCCCTATCTGAGGGGGCTACAGAGCTCCCCAGGACTTGGTTACTCCAAACTGTCCCCAGAAAATGCTGCCTGGGAGTTTTTGCTGCTTACCTAAAGATCCTGAGGTTGGTGTCACTGTTGTGCCAGGAGCTGTTGCATTTACAGTAACATTTTCTGAGGAAAGGCAAAGAAGAGACATGACAGCACTGCTTACTTTTGTGTTGGAAAAGCCTTGGGTAACTCCAAGTGTGGTGGATCCTGGTAGGGCTGAGCAGTCAAAGCCCTGAGCACCCTTGCCCAGCCTCTTGGCTCTCCCTGGCTGAGATGCCTGTGTCATCTGATGTGTCCATGACCCCTTGTCCCCCAGTGCCCAGGACTTGAGCACATGTCCACAGAGGCAGTGTATTGCCCCCAGCCCAGCTGTGCTCCCTGGCTACAGCTGTCTCAGCCACAGGCACATGTTTCTGTGCAGCAAAGATCCCTTCACCTGCCCTAGGCAGCACATGGCCGGGGTCAGCGGCCAGAGCAACTCGGGGGTGCCGTCAGACTGTGTACAGCCTGCACATCTCCACTGGCTCTCACTGGCCCCTGGCACAGGATCATCAGGTCAAAGTTGGAGGCACACGCTCTTGCACAGTGCTGGGCAATCGTGATGGGAAGTGGGTGCTGGCAGCAGGGAGGTTCTCGTTCAAGTCCACCGTGGAGGAAGAGCTGAGGGACTGGGTAGGCTGCCCCTCCTCAGGGTGATCCCAGGAAGAGCTTTGCCTCTCCTGGATGCTCTTCGAGCATCAAGCTAANAAGCAACTGCAGGCACAACTGCCTGCAGGGCCTCTGTCACAGGATTGCCCTGGGCTTCCCTTTGCTTGGATCCTCTTGTATCCAGGCCTGGCACAGGAGGCAAGGGCACCGAGCATTAAAAGAGCAGCCTCCTCACATCTTCCCCAACACATTCTCTTTACAACAAAGACCACTCGGGGAAAAGGGAAGAGTGGAAGTTATTCACAGCCATGATCTGGGCACTTTTGTCTCCCATGGGAGAAGAACTCTGGAAAACCCTGGAAAGGGAATTCATCCCTGCTTGGGGGTCTGCAGTGCTCCCTGGGACTTGGTTACTCCAAGCTGTCCCCAGAAGGGGCT
>WEIT01017406.1:16241-28585 GCA_013389985.1 Dryoscopus gambensis | reverse complement strand
GGGGTCTTTGCTGAGCGTGGAAAAAGAAGCATTCCTTTTGTTTGTACTGACAGTTCTACCAGCAGTATGATTTATCTGTCTGTGTATTAAACATCCATCTCATCACTGCGCACAGTTAAATTACATCTACTTGTCCATCATCAGTTTGAAATTTAATGGCATAACTAAACTGNTGGCATAACTAAACTGCCTTTTGAAAGCAGAAAGAAAGAAATACTGATATGACACATACAATATGGTCACAGTCTTCCCACCATCACTTATTTAGTTTGATGCATTCTCTTCTCTTTCATGAATTTATTTCATACCCCCTTTTTAAACATGGACTCTTTAAAACTGTCACAGGGCTTTGGCCTTCTTGTTAAAATCAGTTGTGGGGTCTGAAGGCAATAATTGAGGTATGGATTAGATAAAGGCTGTCTTATATGGAAGGATAGGAGCCAAGAGGGCTCCTCACTCTCCTGTTCACTCAAAACAAGCAATGGTGCCAATCAGTGTGCAGAACACTGTGTGCAGGCAGTGTGTATGTGTGTGTCTGTGCAGAGCTCCCCACGCCTGTGAACAAATTTGCCCATATTATCCTCCCTCCAGAGCAGTTTTTCACCACTTCTTTCATTTAACTCCTAATTTACTCCTCACTTAAAAATCTAGCAGAGAGCACTCCAAAATGACACATTTTAGCCTGAATATGAAGATGCCCTTTAATGCTGTATTTCAAAGAAATGGTTTTAGAACATCTCTTATCACAGCAAAAGACCAACCTTCAAGGTAAGCAAGAGGAGTTTGTCTGTTCCAAGTCTTTATCCATTATGTAAATGAAGTGAAAGCAGTCTTCTACATGAAGTATCCACTCCTTTATCCTGTATGAAATTTCACTGAAAATCTATTCAAATCACAGTTTGCAGAGATACAGAATTAATCTTTTGTAGTTCCACAATTTTACTTGCAATGCCAATATTACTTTGAGAAAGCTCATCAGTTGACTTTTACCATATTTACTGGTGTAAAAACCCCTTTTAAAATGGGCTTTGCTCGAGAGTGCCTCTAATGTTGGACTAGTTTTAATCAAGGTCATGGATACAGACCAGGTTTTAAAGTCTGAGGCCCTCTAACTAAAATTCAATAATGTTACACAAACTGGACATGTTCAATCAGATTGCTTTCACAGAAAAGCTTTAGGCTAAAAGGTTTTGTGCCATTAGGTTGACTTCTCTTGGAATAAATTCTTTTAAACCAAATGTCTAACCTTGCTATCATTCTTGTATCAGGTGAAAGACTATGCACACAAAGTTATTGCCCAAAGGAAACTAACTCTTACCTACGTGTGATTTTTCCTTATCAAAGGGAGAAGAAAGTTACGGAACACTTATACCATACATACTGGTTCATTCAATCTGCCCAAAGATACTGAGTAAATTACCATCCAACTATATGTTCCCAGGTTTTCTAGGGCTTTATCTCTATCTTAGTAATGCTAAGCAAGGAGCTTCACAGACTAAAATATATTCTATAGATAAAAGAGCTTATACTCTAAAGACTTAATACAAAATAATGGGAAAGGATAATGTCATAAATGATGTTTTATTTTCACCATTATGAGTGACACAGAAAATGGTACATCTATTTGACAAAATTACTAGTCTAACTTAAAAAAAACTCCCACCAATAGACTCTAGAACTGGGAAGAGTAAGGCAAAAAAGCAAGTATCTGACTATAAAAGCATCAGAAAAATTCTGAAAGTCAATCTTTTCTGTCAGCTGCAGTAGTACAGTGACAGTGTGACAGTGAGGTAATGGAGGCTGCACGTGGGCACTCTGTGAGGCTTCAGAGAAGGGAGCTTCAAGAGATGTCAAATTCTCATGTTTGAAGGGAAACATAGAATTCAAAGACGTTCTCACAATCTAGAACATAAAATTCTCCATACAGAATGACAGAATGAAATCTAAGAAAAAGGGATTTTTTTTTCCCTTCTGGGAAAACATTAAATGCTCAGAGAGAATCCTTGGGTTTTCTCTCCATGTGGGCTTTGGCTACTCCTGTGTGGTGTCAAGTACATGTTTTGATCTGTGATCACTTTATTTGCCCCCATATTAGGTGTTAATGGCACCTGTTGCTCTAAGCCTCTCTAAATTTTCAGATAAACCTGAAACATCAGAACTGTGCCCACCCACAACTAATATGTGTCACCACCTTCAGCTGTAATAAAACTTTCTTGGTCAGAAAAAAACCCTGGAAGTGGATTACAACCCTTCAGACATGAAAGGCGGGAAAAACATTTCAGTACTAAATGGCAAACTGTTATGTGAGCAGAGGTTAAATTTCAATTTCAACCTTTTTCCACAGCTGCTGAGTCTGAGTGTCAAAAGAGATGAAAGTGGATTAGAAGGATGGGTGTGAAGAAAAGACTTTAATTTTTAGCAGCTGTGCTGGCTTACAGTGAATTAATAAACACAGAAAAGCAGAAAAAAAAGACAGAAAAAAAAAAACACAGAAAAAAGCAGAAAAGCTTGAGATAAGCATTTAAGGTAGAAAGTTACGTATAGCAACCGTGCAAGGAAAACTGATACAGTTTTCAAAGGCCAGTTAAACTAGATACAACTTTGCCCTAAGCAATACTTTGTCCCATGCAATACACTCAAGCAGAGAAGCTGTGAGATTTACATTCACTGACCCATGACAGCGCACAGTAATCTGAGTTCACCTATTAGGAGCTCTCTGGTTATTTATCTTGTTCAGCCTTTAGTGATTTCACATAAAATCTTTTTCCCACTTGAATCTTGACCAAAAGAAAGAGTAATTTAATTTTTATATTAAACAGAAACCCAAAACCTAACTGCCAGGTGGTGACACTGCTCAGATGCCACCCTCCCTTATGCAACTGCAGCACATTTTGTGCTCCAGATGTATGTGTTACAAGGCTCCCCAAATAATTTTTGGAACAATTATGATGCTATTGTCTCTGCTTCGCCATTACAGAACTATAAGCCTTGCTTTTGTGTTGTCTGTGGCACAACTCTATTGGCTTTTGACATCATTTTAATGGGAAGACCACACAACTCTGTATTTACAGAATGAACACTTCCTCAGTCTCTGAAGTACTGAGCGCATTTAGCTCCTTGAATCACCCCGTATCTTGAACTTTTCTGTCCCCACATCACCACAGTGTTCACCACCTTCATGTGCACTACAAGGAGTTCCTCAAGATCCAGAGGGAGATGGCTGTCATTTCTGGAAAAGACCCAATCTAATTTGTTCAGAATTAAAGAAAAAACCAGAATCATCTTCTGGAGTAAGTAAATAATGAAGTAAAAGCCTCTTCCCATGGTAAGCCATTTTATGCCTTGCTTTTCATACAGTTGTGGCTGGCAGGTTTGCCAAAAATAGAGAGCTTGCTAAGAAGTCTGGGCCCTCTTTAAACTCTGCTCGCACTTTCCAGCAAAATGCCATCAAAACCAAACTCTTAAAAGATCTAGGAGATGAGCAACACCTACCTCTCCTTTTGCAATTATTTCTCAGGAATGGAATGATTCCAAGGCAGGAGAGAAGCAACCAAGCCTGTTTCTGTGCTTGAGTGGGTAGGACACCCACCTAGAATATGGTTCTGACTCTGTACATGGACTCTTTCATTGCTAATGATCTGACAAGATCTACGTTTAACTGAGTACCCTCATTCTTACAGTGGCACAGTATGATTCATCACTGCCAAACAGGCTTAAGTTAACAGCTACAGATAGGAACATTACAGAAAAATCTCCTACTATGTATACTTCTTCAGATGCTGAAAGCGTGCTCTCAAATTATTTGGATATGAAGAGCACTTAAAAAATTATTCAATTGTATAGAACAGTGTGTATGCTGTACTGACATAATCATAAAACCTGTTTCATGGACATAATTTAATAAAAAGGATCTGATAATTCACTGTAGTTGGCGAAACCCTGGATCATATAGCTCACTGAGTCATGTACATCTAGGTAACTGATTCAGACTCAGTGAAAATCAATAGTAACTGAATCTTCATGCCAATTTACTCCAGCTCAGTAGAATAAATGAGTGGAAATGAAGTAATCCCTTGGATGAAATTCTTATTTGACAAATGTCTATATTCCAAAAGCACTTACTACTGGCAAACTTATATATGTTAGGAGAAAAGCTATGAACATGGAGAATATTTAAGTAAAAGCAGAAATACTTTCTCGGAGTTGGTCTTAGAGTTGCACCTAGACCGAACGCATTCAGTGCATCTATAAAAAGAAAGCAGAGCAAAATATGTATGAGTTTCTGGAAGAAGTCACATGGTTTGACCACGCCAGACAGATGGTTCCTAAAAGACTGCAAAATGAAGCATGCCACAAGCATAGGAGAGCAGCCAGGCACGTCACATGCTGACACCAAGAGCTCTCTACTTGTCAAATCCTGGCTCTGTCTCTAGCAGTCAGCATACCGTGGTGGCTGTGTCTCGCATGGACTCATTTGTACAGGGCCAGCACATCATGCAGAGCAAGCAAGCAAACGTAATGGCAGTGCCACAGGCCTCGTGCAAACAAAAACTAGAAGCAAGGCAACACATGCTTTCATAGTACAAGGCTAACTCCAGCTTCAAAGGAAGAAGGGACAGGAACTATTGTGCCTTGGTGTGAGCTGTATCCTGCCAGCAACCAGGCTCCTGATGGCAAAGGTGTCCAGCTACATGTGGGTAACACGTGCTGCTCTGTGGCAGGTAGCACGTGCATGCAGGAGAGGCTGTGGCCACCACCCTTCCTCACCAAGTTAGGACTCTATCTAGGTCTTTGACATCTGCAACTACAGACAACATACAGACTCCTAGACCAGCTGGCAAGTTCTCTGCAGTGGTCTGAACCCTGCCGTGTAGGTAACCATTTCCACAGAGGCAGTGGGGAGCTGCCTTTGGGCACTGTGATTCCCTTGGAGAAATTGTTTTCCAGAAATCTAAATATCAAACTTCTTCCTTTCTCACTGACATTTTGAGGCGTCCTCTCACAGCCAATTATTTACTTGGTACAAAGTTGTATAACATTTCAGAAAGCTGTTATGTTTTGCTCTGCTATCCTTAGCTGTTTTTAAACGCCAGAGATTGTCTGTTCCTTTAGGTCTGCTTTCCACTTTTCTCATGCACAATTATGGGGTTTTCTTAGATGTAAAGAACATCTAACAGCCTTGGTGACCAATTACATATGGAGAAGTGCTAGTCTGAAGCTGCTGAAAAACATCAGACAGATTTGTCCTATATACTTCTCAACTAGTACATACTGTCTTTATGGCTGACCAATGGTAGTTAATTATTAGATTCCTCTTCTGGACAATCAAACACAGAAAACTCAGTAAAGGCTGCCCAGATCAAAATGTCTGACTAGACACTTAATTTGGAGAAAAACTTCCACACTTGGGAGCTCAGCAACACGAATCACAGTTAAAGTCTAGTCTTTTTACCCCCTCTCCAGAGTGCACCAGTGTCCAGGAAAGGATCCCAGGAATTTAAATACCTTTTTGTAGCCATTTTCCTATGAAAGAGAAAAGTAAATAAAAATAATGTTTAGTTGTATTACGAGTCAAACAAAAGTACACAGAGCTTCCCCCGGCCAAACTCTAGGCAAAAAGCAAAGTCTCTCTGAGCCAAGTTCCTGCAGAGGGAAGCCGTGTGAAAGAGCCAGGAGACCCTTTCAAACAGAAAGTCTTTGGGCAGTGTACAGCTGGCTATCCCTCTTCAGTCTAGAGAGCAAGGGGCACAGATGACACTGCTCTGCTTCTCTCCTGTTCCCTGGCTGGTGGAGTGACTGCTAAAAACAATCTGCAGCTGGGGATGTCACCAAGGCAGCCCTCAGGCTGCTCTGGCTCATCGCAGGCACAAACTTGTCTTTGAGATGCTCCAGAAGACACAAAGGTGGTGCACCTTCACAGCAACTGGCCAGCAGCTGTGCCCAGCACAGCTCAGATCCATATGTTTCTGCTGCCAGCTGCATTTCCAAATATCCATTACAAATGCTATGATGTTAATACCAAGGACTTACATCATGACTGACATGCCGTGTTCTTTCTCTTAACCACGAGGTCATTTCCTCTGACCTCTGGACAGACTAATTCAGATTGTCACAGACTGAAACACTGCACCTTTAAGGAATGCATGTATTTTTAAGGACTATGTGTTCAGGTGGATTTCAGACTAGTGTTGTGCCACTTGCAATGAAGAAGCTACGGGAAACTTTCCAAGACGAGACCTCTCTTGTCAGGTCCCATCTGGGCTTGAGCTGTGTGCAGCCACTGGCTGCCAGCCCAGAGCCACTTGGTCCCCGTCCCTTGGCCACTGCCTGGCCTGACATCACCCCACACCTGAACCTAACAGTCAAATTAAACTTGGTCAGCTAACACCATTTCTGTGGGGCTTTGTACCACTGCTTCGGGGTTCCCTTCTTGTTTTTTGTCACGGGTAGTGGCAGTTTTTGGTTTCTATGGTTTATCAACGGTTTCCCTTACCAACAGATCTATTCCTCTGACTGAAAGTCTGGCACAGCTGGAAGCTAGAAGGAAAACCACAAGTGAATGGCCTGGCACTTAGCACTCATCTCCAACCACAAACCGATAGAGTTACTGGATTTGACTAACGGCTATCAATCACCCCAACTGCAGACAAACAGATATCAACTAGAAAAGGCTTGAGGGAAAATGTGAGCTAAAAAACAACATGGTATTTTACTTTTAATGAAGTGATGCTGTCTTGGAAACACATTTATTTCATACTTGATAATTATGGCGTTATTCTGACTGTTTGCCCTTCTCTCCATTAAGGTGTGTTTGTCCTTTGCCTAAAGCCAATGGAAGTTCTGCCTTGGAGATCAGGTTAAACAGAAAACAATCCTCATTACCCATAACACTGGACTAACATGAACAAGTGCAGTCTTCTGCTTCCTATTATGTTAAGTTTCCTTAAGTGTGAAGCAGAATGTCATTGTTGATCCATCAGATCACTAAGGTCACTAAGCTAAACTGTGGCTTGTGCCCATTCAACTTTAAAAATACTTAAAAAATTTTTTTTTAGTAGGCTGGCCACTTATCTGGGGAGGAAGAAAAAAAATCTTATTTTATTAGGTTTAGTTTGGAAAAACGATTAGCCTCCCACACACCCCTGTGCACATGAATGACAGAAGAATAAAGGATGAAAAGTCCAAAGCACAGAATTTTGAATGCTGACAAGATCCTTCTAAGGAACAAAACTTCTCCCAGTACAGTTGGTCTGGACTGTGGTGAACTTTTATGGCACTTGCAACTTAAATCATTCTTGTAACAAAACAAGATAATTTCCAAAAATGGCAAAAGAAACTCAGGCCAGAACCGTACAGTACTTTGGTTCAAAGGTTGCAAAATAAGCTGTGTAGCTTTTACAGTTCTAAGCTGCAACATCCACCATTACTTGTTAAAACAAAAGACAAAACAGAAAAAAGAAGTTGTTATTTTAGTTCTTTGTGCTACCAAGATCTAACTGTAAGCAAGCACACAAGTCAATGATTACACTTTGGAGCTCTTGGTCCACTAGATATCCTGGTTTCAGGTTCACTGGAAAACACCAGATAATGTGATTGCAAAGTCTGTGTTTAAATTGCTGCATGATAAAGAGAACAGTTCTCTCTTAAACCACGTTTAAAATGTTTGGCAGTTTATATGGAAAACTTAACTTACAAGCAGCATTCATAGCTGTACTTAGTTGCTTTTTGCCATGTCTCTACTGTTCTGGTTTTATTATACCTTCCCCCCAACATCCAGTTATACATCCTATTTTTTCTTTTGACAACAGATTCCTCTGCTGCTCTCTCTAGTTCTCTCTTCTTTCTAACCTAAAGAAGACTGAAAATACATTACAGATCTTTTCTCTGCTTTTGAAAGACATTTCAGAAATGTGCTGAAAATAAGAGAACACAGCATGAGAAGGAAAAGTTAAGCTAAGAACTGAAAAGAAGTAGAAATTTTCCATATGGAGGAATACAGGATCTAGTAGGTAAAGCCAAATATTCCTACTGCTGCATAGCTACCATGGGTACTTAACACAGTGAGGACTAAATAATCAGATATGCTGAAGCATAGGAAAACAACTGACAAGGAATTAAAATTAATCTGAAATGAGACTATGTCATAGAAATATGCCTCACAATTTGTTGCATGGCAGTATCCATATTTTAGATGCTCCTTATTATCTTCAGAGCCTCTTTCCAGACTGTGTTCATGATACTGTTCTTGTATGTGCAGAAAGGTAAAATAAAATGGAAGACTTGGCTACTATCAATCAGAGTTGTCTTTCTTTCTAACGTCCAGTATGTCCAGGATTTCATCTGCAATATCCATACACACAGCAAGAAGTTAAAAATCCAGTCTGTTGACAATTCACAATGGTGTGCAAATAAAGATAATTTTAAAAAGACAAGGAATATAATCCTTCCCTATAGAAATCAGGCTAAGTTTATCCATTTATTTCAGTTTGAGACAGTTCTGTTCACAGTGGTTTGTATGAATATGTTGTCTCTCTGTTCTGCTTCTGTCCAAACCCAGGTACCTGCAGCCACATGACTGATGCACTTGGGCTGTGGAAGGAGTATGTCCTATACTTAAAAAAACACGCTCTATATTCAATTGCAAAGTATTTGCTGACAATGTTTCAGTATACGATACTTTACTGTTGATTACAGGCTTAAAACAAATGTTTCTGTGCTCCCAGTGGTTTGGCTAATTGAATAATATTAATGGAAATAAAAATTTAAGTACTGACATACTGTCAGGTATGCATTTGCAAAGTTACAGATTGATTATTCCCCAAGACCATTTAACAGCAAAGCAACTCATCATAAGGAATGACTAACCCAGGATATGTCAGGAGTAGAGGACATAGTACTTTTAAATTTCCAAGCAATTCTCTGCAATAGCAGCATTTCTGTGAACCATTTTCCCGAAAGCCCACTGTCCTCTTCAAACTCCAGATGAAGAACACACTTAGGCCATTGAGAACCTGTGGCTCTCTCTTGAACACACATTGCCAGATGTATATATATATATATTTTTTTTTTTTTTTTGGAAGTGCAACCTTAAAAGCCTGTATCTGTGAGAGATTAGCACCTACAGGAGCAGCTAATTCAGACCAAATGAGCACATGATGAAACTGATGCTAGTTAGGGCAGACTCAAGGAAGAACTGGACTGCAGATCTCTTCAGAGAGAAAAGCCTGTCCCATTCAAAGCATCAGGGCACCTGCAGGCTCTGTTACAAGTTATCACTTTGTTGCCTCTGGTAACAAATGGGAGTTACACCTCCTTCTCCGGGTAAGGACATGCATACAGTAGCTCACATACTCATGGCCTGACTTCCTTTGAAGCTACCTTGTTGTGTGCATGTGTTTGTGAGTGTGGTGTTTTAGCAGACAGATGACAATAATCATACTTCCAGAGTAGCTTAAATTCATGCAAATTTAACTTACACACCCTCTTTCGCTTGTGCTATGCAGCCTCACAAAGCCCAGAAGAGACACTCTGTGAACTCCGCCCTGAGCCTCAGCTCTCAGCTGACAGTTCTTCATA
This sequence comes from Dryoscopus gambensis, assembly GCA_013389985.1. Classification (NCBI taxonomy): domain Eukaryota; kingdom Metazoa; phylum Chordata; class Aves; order Passeriformes; family Malaconotidae; genus Dryoscopus; species Dryoscopus gambensis. The sequence continues at coordinate 19,009 of WEIT01017406.1, read as the reverse complement.
GCTCCCACATACACCGCAACCCTTATTTTGAACAAAAGTCTCACAGTCCTGGGTTTATGTCACAGATGAGACAGCTGAAAGCTTGTACAGTGTCACTGACAGACGTGGAAGGCATGGAAGCTGGGACACCACTATGCAACCCGCTCTCCCTCCTTGCCAGTTAGCAGCATTGTCTTTTACAGTGATTGCTTCAAGTGCTGTACTGTGCACATTCACAGAAAATAGCTTTGCCACTCTTTGTGCCACTCTGTCACACTGAATTGTTTCTGAAGAGATTACAATCCCCTTTGAAGTCAGGGTTAATTTCAACAATGATTTCAGTGAAGCCAAGGCTTTACCACATGATCCAGCTAAAAAGAGTTACTCTTTTTACTCAGCGGCAGGAGTTCAAACTTCCCTATTCAGCTTCAGGTTTTGGAGACAGCTTAAAAAAAGGTTACACTTGGCTATTTCTTTCTGCAATCACTTGAGCATCTTCATCCCACAAAGCATTAACTGAAATTTCAGCTGCAGAGCTGACTGCTCTTCCTTTGCTCATGATTCAGGTAGAGGTAGAAGTGAGGGGCACATTCAGAGTGGGTCCCCCTTCTCAGAATCACAGGAACATCAGGGTTGGAGGAANAATATCTAATACGAACCTTCCCTGGTTCAGCCTAAGGCCATTTCCTCTTGTCCTTTCAACTTGAGACACAGCAGAAGAGACCAACTACAACCTCCTTTCAGGCAGCTGTAGAGAGCAATGAGGTCCCCCCAAGTCTCCTTTTCTCCAGATTAAACAACCCCAGTTCCCTCATGCTTCTCATCGGACATGTTTTCTAGACTCCTCACTAGCTCCATTTCCCCTCTCTGGGCACCCTCCAACACCTCAATGTCCTTTTTGAAGTGATGGACTCAGAACTGAACACAGCACTCAAGGTGCGACCTCACCAGTGCTGAGTACAGAGGGACAATCACTTCCCCACTCATGCTGGCTACGCTATTCTCCTTCCACAGACCCGTTCTACCACCTGGTTCGGTAGTTGACACAGGAAAGTACATGCAATGGACCTGATGACTGCACTTCAAACTGTACTAATAACCTATGGCTTGTTTGGAAAGTGGAATAAAGATTTACTATATTTTAGTGCTTTAGGTGATTGACAATTACTCAATACCCTAAGACATTGTAGCTAAGAATGAGTATGTGTACTGCTAGTTTTTTTAAACCTGATGTTTTATGATTCTAGGCAGCTTGTAGGTCCCAAATCCAATGTTCACATCACCAGACGAGGCTCTAAGTTTTGATTTTATCATATCTGTATACATTATCTAGAACAACAAAGTCCCAGGCTCATGTTTTTTCTACACACAATGATGTACCTCCTCTAATTGAACACATATCACTGGAAGATGACTTATATGCCAATAGCTTGTTTCCCTGTGTCTGCTGTTTGTGTCCACCAGGGAACTTGGCCCACCCTAGGTATTTTAGTGGAGTCACACATATCTTATCTGCTGTTACAATTTTCAAGTACAGTTGGTAATGCAATAACTGTCCCACATATATTAGGAGTTGACAGAGTAGGCTGAAAAATGAGACAACTGCTAAAAACATGATTTAATCTTTAAAAATGAATAAATAATAACATCATACTATTTGTGCCAATTTTGCGGCTTATAAATTTCTGGGACTGATGATTTTACCAACAGCAGGCTGATTAAAACACCATGGAGCTGGTGTATGAACAGTCTCAGTAAGAAACCCATGTGACTGGAATTAATTTCCCTCCTGGATAGATGAAGCTTGTTGCACTGAGATAATACTGTTTTACTTTTGGTTTGGAGAGGTGGAAAAGGGTTTTGGGAGAGGACTGTCTTTCCAGTTTTGGGTTTGAATTGGTGCCTGTAAAAATGCAGGCACAACACTGGCCACTCTCTAGAGTATGATTTCTTCAGCTTGACTGGGCTGTGAATAGAACAGAGGTTACAAAAACCAATAGTCTCTTCTGACGATTTTTAGCTCTATATTTACTCCAAAGGGTAGACAAACTCAGTTGCTTGTTTAATATTATAGTTAAACGTGCCTAGCTGGACTTGTTACATAGATAGACTGACTCCTGAGTCCCATATGCACACCTACCAACCTCCTAGTCTGTGCAAGATTGAAATCTTATAGGAGCACGGTTTTGAAAATTGGGCATGTACAGATGCACTAGGAATGAAGCACCAAAACATTTTGAAATTTTTTCTGAAGACTGACTGCTCAGAAGAGAATCCAAGATCGGTGATCTGAATCTTCTTTTCTAGAGTTTTTCACCCACTTCTGAATCTGGGATTCCAGTCTTTTTCCCCTTTCACCCTCATTCACCTGGATTAAGTATTACCTAACTGAAGCAAGAAGACAGATGGCCTCTTCTTCCCTAAAACACTGGTCATGGCTTCCTGCTTAGGAGACACCCACACTCCTTGGGCCAGCTGGAAGAGTTTTATGCATCCAGACAGAAGCGGATGCTACTCCCATTTTTGCCTTTCTCTTTAATGAGGTGTTCACTGAGTAGAAGGTACAAAGCCCTTTTCTACTGGCCTGGAAAATACTCAGCCTCAAAGTGTAACCTTTTTATAAGTAATTCAAATCTTTATCTAAACATTAAAAAAAGCACCAAAGGATGTCCCCATGCCCTCAGGCCCCTGTCAATCCTGACAGCTGTATCTCTGAAGGACTCTCTGATATGGTAGCAAGCCATAGCATACCTAACAATCTTCCCCACTGGTTTTTACTATCCATGCAC
>WEIT01017406.1:1510-15714 GCA_013389985.1 Dryoscopus gambensis | reverse complement strand
TCAAGCAAACTCAAACTGTCCAATGTCTCCTTGACATTAACAGGATGGTGGTATGTTTCGTGATGCTGTGTAGGGTTTTATTTTAAAACCCATTCCAGTGAAGTCCCTGGGATATAAAAATGCCCACATGAGTCTCAGTTTCTTAAAAATGACAGATCTTTAAGATCTTTAAAAGAGAAAGCAAAAGAGAGTAGGAAAAGAAGGCAAAAAGTACCCAGTAGGACAGCAAAATGAAAAGGTTGTTTTAATATCAAACCCATGTCTACCACGCCAGTTTTAGCTGCATTCTCATACTCTTATCCTATCAACACCAGTGGAAATACAAATTGGTGATTACCTAAGGGTACTACCATTTCCCAGCAAAACTGCTATTGCATTTATTCAATCTTTGGGATATAACTCATGAAGTTTGCAAAATTTTACATTTTATTGCTACCAAGGTGACAGTAACATGGGCTTTCTTTTGCAATCCATCAGAAGAATCCGAAAGACAACACAGATCATGCAAAGCGTATTGCAACGTAAACCCATGGAGACACCATCCAGTGCTGTTTGCTGTAGCTTTATGGAAAAGAGCCTTGAGAAGTCTTCCAAATCATGCTTGTACACTGAAGCATGTAGTAGTCATACCGTTTGCAATGAAAGAACATAGTACACACATACTCGGCAGATTCCTGACTTCAACAGTTTTTGACAGTCTCCCAAATATAAGACTGAGAATATCAGACTGACCTTACATATGGCAAGAAAAATAGAAGTCCTGGTTTTATTGAACTCTGGTTCAAATTAGATACCATTTCCGTAAGAAAAAAAATACTTGTTTTGTAATATTAATGCAATATTTGCATTTGTATATTTGTATTTGTGAATTTAATTTGCTGTGTGGATTTGGGGATTCAGCAAAGCTCATACACCATTACAAGAAAAAATTAAATTAAATTGGTGGAGTTTGTATATGGCAGTATTTCTTATATGTCAAAATGCTTCAAATTAAATGAGAGGAAAAAAAATGTTTTGAGCATGTAATAAAGTTCTGCATTCATTTTTTGGCCTGTATCACTCTTAACTGCAAATGATAAAATGAAGTTGTTGACTCTGCTATTTGAATCAGAAAAACTATCAGCAGCTTAATGCTATTGTGAATCTGTCAGTATATGGGCTAAGACTTAATCTCTAAAAGTTTGCAGTGCAGAGTTTAAGCGATATTCCTATAATCCTCATTATTTTTTTTCTAATTTTCTGACTTCATTTCTTAGTCAGAGATAGAGAGGGTGGAGGATAACTCTATCCAGGCCATTTGACCAGGCAAGAAGCCCAAGAAAAAAGATTTTTCCATGTAACATTAATAAGTAGTAAAATCCCAAAGTTATTTTGCAATATTTCAATTAGTATTTGAACTTACTGCATAAATTACATAGTTGTTTCTCAAGGCCCTTACAGTACGGCGTCTCCTTGTAAATTGTATTGATTTTGGGTTTTAGGCAACCCAGTATGTATTTTTCTTTCACATTTTCTTTCTGTATATCCTTTGGCTTCACAATGGGTATTACAAAATGTTACACAGTTTTTACATGGAGATCACCCAGGTGATGAAAACATGCACTTTTTGCCTTTAGCTCAACCAAAATGCATGTGATTGGGTTAGTATCAAGACAGATTTACCCTGCTAAAATTCTTACAGGTTTGTTTCTCTCCACACCCTACATGGTACAACCTCCACATCAGTGTCTTTCCGCAGGCAAAGACCTGTACACAAATAGGAACTCTTGCATTCACAGCCCACCTGCATCCAGCTGTAATATTTTGTAGTGAGATAGTTCTGATTTCATAGAATCGGCTAAAAAAAGGCTATTTATCTGGGGGGTGGGGGGGGTGGGGGTTTGACTACATTTAACATCTCTGTTACCCTACCCTCAGGCTACATAACTTACTCTTAAAAAATCCTACTTCTGTTTCCTACCTCTAGAAAACAACTTTACAGTGACTTCTTAGATCTCAAATATCCCAAGAGCAGACTACAAGTGAACACCTGATGCTTCAACGCACAAACTGCAGAGGAAAAAGACTCTGCTGACCACAGTGCCCTGTCTTCCCCAGGGTAAATCCTTTCCAGAACCCAGCTTTACTCAAATTGATCAACAGCCTCTCTCACCCCGTTTTATCTGCCTCTGGATTCAGGTTCAACTGGAGTACAAGAATGCTCATGAAAGCTTTACCAAGAGCTGAGGTAGACTCCATCAAAAGAGACTCCAAGACAGCAGAAAGTATGAATTTGCAACGGGCATTTATATTTTGCACTGCAAATAAAATATCCTATTAGGCCTTTCCAATATAAACATGATTCGGTGTATTGTAACAGGCATTATTGCACATTTTTCCAAATGAAAAGCATGAGGAAAATAAAACTGTTATTTCTTACTTTCGACGGAACATTTCTGCAAATATGCAGCCAACACTCCAAAGATCAACTGCTGTTGCATAACTGGACTGAAGCAAGACTTCAGGAGCTCTATACCACAAAGTAACAACCTGCAAAACAAAAAGGAACAGAAAAGAGAGTGCTTAGCTGCAGAATTACAACCCCCTAAGTGTTGTATGAACAGCTTCCACTTAGTTTAATCTATATTGCAAAAACTCACATATTAGGGCCAAGTGGTTTAGCCAGCACACAGACGAGTCCTATATGGAAGAATCTCAGTATCCATAGCTGCAGTGATGATGACTCAGAAAGTAAGACCATTTCTTGTCAAGAACATTGCAATTCAGGGTACAACAAATCTATAGTTTCAGAGCACAGCATTGGCGTGACAATCATAGTACAGCAGCACACGACCAGCAACTCTTTGAAGCTTTTGTAGCTCACAGACCCCAAACACTTTCCAGTGGAGATTCGGACTCTCCATAGGGCAAATGTTAGTCAATTGAACAAGGCCTTGTTTTCTTAATTTTTGTGGATGTAGATGTAGTCACCAGAGCCAAAGTGGAAACAAGCAAGCCAGGGAATACTATGGGTTTACCTATAGGACAAATCAGAACCTGTAGCATGTCTGCTCTCAGCCCTTTACGGTTTTCGTACTGTTTTCTATAAAAGAGATGATGTTACCTCAAGTTCATGGGCCAGTTAGGGTAAACATGTCTGACCTGTCTCAAAAGTTTGCTCTGAAGAAACTGAAGAAATTATAACTTTTTAAAATCAGTTGGATACAGATTAAGTCAAACCCTTCTCAAAGTTGTCCCTTACCAAAGGCATCACTGCTGTCTACCGTGGTTTCCTTGCACACAAAGGAACCCTAACTGTCAGTTTTTAACTAAGCAACACAGCACAAGGATTCCTGGCAGATTCCTGACCTTTACAATTGTGCGACTGTCTCTGCCCACGTGCTGCTGGTTAGACCAGCAGTAACGTCTCTCACCCTGTATGTTCAAATGACACACTCTTTCCCACAGACGTATGCCATGTAAAGTGCCTGCTTTCAGGCTGTTCTTGTCCTGGTGGTTATGTCACAACATGTTATAAAGACCCAGTGGTAATTTTACTGGCACTGCTCCATCAGTGTACTTTGGTAAATCCTGCTCACTGGACCCACAGAGATGGGACAGTTTATATTTATCCTTTTGTATCCCACAAGTAGACCAAATACAGATGAGGCTGACTGTATCTTCAGGATATTTGCAGAAGAACACAAGGAGCTTCTGCAGAGTCTGGTGTGAGCTACTATCTTGCTAGAATATAATCTCAGAGCAACAGGAGTATTCTGCTCCTGAATACAGTTATAATCCAGCCATAACAACACATGACCATCAGCTAAGTGCCAATATTTTCTTACTCTGTGCTATAATTTAAACCTCTGACAATTAATATGGGGCCTGTGAGGGTCATTACAATTATTGTTTTTTCTTCAACAAACACGAAGGTGAGAAATGTAACACGCAGGAGGAGCAAGAACCAAAGCAAAACTCTGAAAAAAAAGGGATAGAGTCAAAGAAAACTGTAAGAATGAAAATAACTTTAAAAATTACTTTAGCTAAGATAGTGAGTTCAGAATTTCAAGACCAACACAAAGAAATGTGTAAGAATAGTCAGGTTTTTTATGATAACAATGTACTTGTCTTCTGAAGAAAAATACAATGGAGGTAATCAGCCGAATTTGCTGGTCAAAGCCAGATGAAACAAAAGCAAATACAACATTTATTACAATCATTACATGCCCTGACAGCCTTTGGAACCACTGAATGGCTATTGAAGGGAGGTTCATGGATATTTGCAAGAGCAGTCATACTTGCTAACAGTCTTTTAAACCCTTTGATGTTTATTTATAAGATTTGTCTATGAAATAGTTCAACAACACAGTACAAAGTACTGCACTGGCAAGCTACACTTCCAGATACCTGTTTAGAGAAACAGATTCCACTTTTGTGCAAGTTGGGCATTACTTAGCTCCATTTGTCCTGTTCCTGATTTGCTACCATACCAGTGATGCTTTTATGAAACATTTCTCTCTATAAAAACCAGAGAAGTTTCTTCAGAGATTCACTCTGAGGAAAGAAGACAAATGTAACTGGAAGTCACAAATTCTCTCTAGAGCTGCCCTGTCTGAATCAGATAGAATTCCCCCCAAAACATGTTATTTTTCCTAATGCAGATATATATTTCAAACTGAACTACACTTTTATTCCCGCAGTACATTTGTGGAAAAGCTTACTGAAATAATATTGCTTTCAGAAATTAGATACAACAATTTCAACCCATTACTGTTTGTGACTAGCTGGGTGTAGTGTTAGAAGGAAGAGCTGTGTGATCTCTGATCTGTGGGAATACCACTGTCCTGTGACAACCACCAAACCTCATGATTCCTGGTTTGAGATCCACATGGCTGTTCTCACACAGAGCATAAGGGTGATTTATTTTCCCCAGTCCCACAAGCCCTGCAACATTAGGGCTCTGCACTCTTGTAGGCAAAGAACTGGGGGCTGTGGACCGTATGCCCCAAAATGAAGTCCTTTCCACATGAATGTGGCACATGACAGCTGCTGCTTTCCTGAGAGATGCATCATGGCCCATGCCCGTATACGTGCTTGCTCAGGGGAACAGTGCTGTTTTCAGACAGCTGCGGAAGTGTGCAGCACGGGGCTGCTTCTCCCATGTGACCCCTTACCGGCACAGTTCCCCAACCATTTGCATCCTGCTATGCTCCACGCATGCATACACAGGGGACTGGGAGATATTACTTGAGTAATTTGGAAAGTTGAACCTGTAAAATAAAAGATTTCCAAAAGACTAACAGTTAAATTTCAGCTAATGCCTAATTGCATTATAGTCAGAGAGGACGGAATCTGTGTTGAGCCGTTTTGATATGCTCTGTCATTAATGTGTCATTATAAAAGTGATCGAGTAACCTTTATGGTTTGTGACATACAAGTCTGTATTTCAAAATGTGAACCTGAAAGGGAACAAAATGTACTAAACGTCAGTTCGCACACAAGTAATGCCACAGATGACTCCTTCTGCGGTCAGGGTCTTCTCCTGAAAAGCACAGGATGATGTATATGACACAGTGGTCTCGACAGTTTCACACTCTCTCTTACCATAGAAACCAAGAAAATATTTGTGGACATTCCATTAACATTTGTATAGAAGTAGAAATGAAAATTATTCTGAACACAGGATATGGTAAGGCTTAACAAGCAGGTCATCACTTCCTCTTTGGAACAGTTCTGAGTGAAAAAATGCTTTGCTTAGGTAAGCCACACCAGCAGGGAGACAGGGTCTCCCTGAGCGACAGTGCACTTAAACAGAGCTGCTTGATGAAGTCCCATTTTTAGGATGAAAAAAGCAAGCACCTGCATTAGTACATCTCACTTAAATTCTGTCTCTTCTGAAAATTTGACACACATGAAAGGCATGATTGCTCTGTAGGAAAAGGGTTCATGTTCATGTGCTGACGGAGATCCTAAATTGTGCAAGACTCCAAAATACTTTGGAGGTTGTAGACTTTAGTGACCACGTTGCATTTTAGTCCTCTCACCTAAAACTTCTCTCCACTGCCTCCTCCTTGCTTCTCCTCATCCTGGCTGGTCTCTTCAGCTTCTCTCTCACATCCACCAGGTTTCTCCCAGATGTCCCATGACCTCCTGGCTTCTTTCCCCTGCCTACCTCTGCCTTCCTGTCACACACACCAGTGGTCCTCAGACAGCATCACCAAACACGCCTAATTCCCTGCCGCTCCTGTGCAAATGCCCTGGTGGACACAGCCTGCTGCCCCACTACATTCCATGTGCTCTGCCTTCCCTCACATTCCCCCTCAGCTTCTTTACACCTCCAAGTTTCCTCAAATTTCACACCCTGTCCTCTCTTCTTCCAACTGCCTCCAAATGCTCCTGCACAAAATTAGCCCCTTTCCCCCCCTTAGCTTCTTAGCCCACTCTGCTTGTCCTGAAGATACCCTCTAACACATATATTTAAGAGATCAAGCTACACATGAGAAGATTGAGAATATTCGTACACTGGAAGAAGTAGGTACCTAACGAAGTAACTAAGTTCTTTTTCCAGTGCACATTCTATGTTTCTACTATGCAGATAAGATTGGATGGTATCAGGTAAGAAGGGTAGCCGTAGCTGCAGATCACTACTTCTAACTACTTAAAAGTTAATAGATTTAGGCAGCACTTCAGGATGAAAAGAAATGACATGTATCTGAGAGGCAGTAGAAAGGAAAAGAACATCTGCAAAAGTCTACTGAGGCTGTGTCTGACCCTCTAAAGAAGGAAATGTGCTCAGTGAGAAGCAGGAGGAGAGCTGCATTTAGAGTCAGATGAAAGAGAACTTCATTTTGAAATAAAGCTTTCTGCCTTACTACACCTGACAGATGTGGCTATCTGGCACCATCTAGCCTATGGCGTTTCAATCCTTCTCTTCATGGTATCAGTTTCTGATGAAAAATCAAATTAGTGGGAAGCGTCTGCTCACTGGCAACGTGAACAGAAGATCTAGGCATTGTGTCGGTCTCATATAATTTCCATTTACTCTACAGAACAGATTTTCATTTTTGCATAACTGCTTAATTTAAATGGATCTGCACAATGCACAGTCCTTTCCAAATATAGTTGCTGTCTGAAGAGCATTCAGTTCAAAAAGACAAACAGTGGTTTAGGGATGGGGTTGAGTAACACAGACACAAAAGACTACATTTCAGTTTGCCACAGACTTTAAGTACAGACCAATGCCCAGTTGCACGGCTACACGAACAAAGCAGGGATCAGACTGTAAGACAGCAGCTATGTCTGTGCTAGGAAATTAAATGGGACAGGAAATGTTCCTTTGGCACTGAGACCAAAAAGTACAGAGTGGCCCATGTCCATATTATTAAATTCTCAGCCTCCCAAAAAAGGTGACCGCATGCAAACTACTTATTGGGAATGGTCTCTGGTCCCTTCTTAACTGCCAGCGCCTAGGAACTGTCTGGGGAAGGGCTGGTTGGAATAACTCCTGCCAGGAACCATTCTAATAATTTAACAGTATAGACAATTGAGCTCCAGTACCCACGAATGTTTTCTGGCACTGTTTAATTTACCAGCTAGTGAGTCACGCTGTGGCCCCGGGTCTTCCTTTCACTCCAAAAAGAAGGCATTTTGCTATGCTTCCCTCATCTCCTCTGATTCAGAGGTGGCTCCACAAGAGTGATGGCGTGGGGGAGGCATGGCCTACTGCTCATCTCACCCAGCAACTGATCTTACTTTATCCTAAATGCATTGCACAGGTCAGATGAACACACACTGCATTTGATTACTATCCATGGGGAGCATCTGACTGGCCCACACATAGACATCTTCCTTTTAGATATCCAAAGCTGGATGAGAAAAATTCTATTCTAATTAGTTCTGAAGGGGCTTGGAGGAGGCCTGTAAAACCTTTTAAAACACTCACTTTCATAGAAATCATGCCACAAAAGAAATTAGCAGGATGCTTAAACTCATATGAAGCATCCTTGAATCCAAGTAAAATTCTTCTTGTAAATATTTTGCTTTTGTGATTGTGGTTTCTTCTGTGCTCTTTTTGTACTGATTTTGTTAATTATATTGACCGTTAGATGCTGGCTCATTTTGTTACTTAAAGCATTTAAATCTCATGCAAGATTACTTGTAGATTTTTTCTAATGTTCCTTACAGTGGTTCTTAAGCTGATTTTTTTGTTCAGTTCTCACTAACAAGGCTTTCACATGATCTTTAGGATATCTTTTGGACTGTTTTTCATTTATTTTTGTCGTTTCTTTTTGAGTAAAATTAGGGAATATAGCTCCAGAATATGTGGTGCAGTATGTAGAGGCAAGCTCTTCAGTGTCATTTCGTGGTCTTCCAATTTCACAAAAAATCTTTTGCTTCAAACTGTTCACAAGGATTCAAAGTGGAATCTTATCAGCTTCACTAAGAACATGCTACTTCATGGCTTGTTCTTCAGGTCTGGGACTCTAAAACAACTTAAAGAATTTTCTTGAAGCTTTGTAAAAAATTTCTTCTCAGCTGCATGACTAAGCTTGACACACTTGCCACAGACTAGTTTGGAGAGGACAGAATTACAGACAGCATATTGATTGAAGCCTGGCTTCAATCCCCACTGCAGAGAGAGGCTCTCTCCGCCTAATCCACCCCCCTCTCGCTTGGTAGAAGCACAGCTGAAAACACTCCACAGAGACTGAAAAGAAGAAATGTAATTTCTGAACTGAATATGCTAAAATGGCTCACTGGTCTGACAGTGTAACATTGCTTAAAATGAAGTCAGTGTAATATTAAAAACTGCTTAGGAAAAGAAAGAATTTGTTTAATAATATTTCATCACCTTCAGTTTGGAGTATGGACCAATAACCAGGACGGAGCAGGGCAGAAGTGGCAAGCCAGAGGGGTGGTGACACTAGGTTGTGGCATGTTGGCATTTCTGCAAGATCATGGGCCCTACACTTGGTCCTGTGTGCTGCTCTGAGTCCTCCTGACAGCCCAACGTGGCCCCACTTTCCACCCCTCTTGTATAACAGATCCATATCCATGCCCTGCTCTGCTCCAGTAATTATGATATTCCCCACCTCCCCTTCAACTTCCATGTCCCCTAGGAACACTTCAAAGACCTTTGGAAGCAGATCACATCTACACCACATAGGGAAATTATTTTTTTGTGTGTTTTTATGTGTGTGAGTCCCAGGAAATAAGGGATGGGGTAGTCTGGGGTGTGCTGGAGGCAGGAGCAAGGAGAAAAGAGATGAGGAAGAGAGGAGACATGATGCCTCATTCCACCCTGAAGCATCATGCACAACAATTCCAGCACAGGCAGAGAACATGTTCAAAACCCACCTGTCCCACAGGTATAATGAGGCCAAGATAGGGGATTGTAGCATGTGCTAAATTTTAGCCTTTGTACAATGATGTATTTTTCACCTCTGTTTTGGAAAAGGGCTGAGTCTGCTTTACTTGCTGCCAACTGTCTTATTGGGTTTTCCTATCACTATCCTTAGAGCATTCATTAAGCATTCTGCATTTATAAAGCAAACCTAGGACTCTCTTTAATTTTATTCCTAACTGTGACAGAGAAGGTAATAAGCACTATATTATATGATGTGCTTTAGTTTCCAGGGATAATATCTGTCTGAACAATAATATTCATTTAATCTCTCTTTTGAGTAGTGGTTCTTCCACTATTTTCTAACTGTTTTCAGTTCCATCACAGAGATAGGTATGGCTGGAGAGAATGTTTCTTTCTTAGAGAATGATGATTATAGTTTGTCTGTTTATAGAAACATTAAATTAGTTTCACTTTTAAAGTAAGTGTGGATCAAACTACTCTGGTGGCTTTTAAAAAGCACTTCTTGACAAAGGATTTAGCACACAAAACATGAAATCCTTTCTAGTGCTATGAGTCTCATGAAGTGCACATGGTAACACCAATTTTATCTATTCACATTTGTCTCCATTTTGGGCACAAGCCTGATGAAATTGCTTTATGAAAAGTGGAATGAATGTTGTTATCATTTCATGAGTTAAATCATCACGCAAAATATTATTTATTTATAGAGGACACAAATCCTGATAACATGTACCACCCACTATCAAGTTGCTGTTTTAGAATGGGATCTCCTGTTTTTGACACTAAAACATTTGTGCTTTGAAGGAAACATGGTTTAGCATCTACTGTGAGATAACATGACAAATAAAGAAGCCATTCATTTCTTAGATGTTCTATACATACAAAACTAACCAGAATTATCCTTTTTTTATTTCTAGGAAGAATCACATCACCCAGTGTGACAGTGCTGCTGAAGAGCATTTCTAGGTACATCCGTTGTCAGGAAGCGTGAATGTGTGTTTGCACATCATATGTGTAGCTGAAGATACTTCACCTACATTCAGTGGGTTTTACCTTAAAAGTCTCTGTGCGCTAAACATCTGTGTGGAACAGCTACTAGAAAAGAAAACTGGCTCTTAACATGAGGTAGTATTTCAACCACTAGTGATTCAGACCTCACCTCAAAACTCAGACAAGGAAATAAATTTCTACTAAGCAGAGTATTTCATAGAATTCTTTACATACACGATATAGAGAACAATTCTGAAAGACAGCCTGAGACTTCAGGTGAAAAGCGTTTTTTCTTTATACAAAAACAAAGGAGCAAAAATATTATCAGCAACACCACCCTACCTGATCCATACGCCACAAAAGTTAAACTTGCCAGGTTTTGTTGTGTTTTCAAAACCGTTGAAACCATGATGCTCTATTCTCTGAACTGCAAGGAAGCCTTCTATGGAATATGGGACAGTTCAATTCTTTACAGAAATGGTCAGCTTTGCAAGCAATGAGACTTGTGCTCATATTGCAATGTATTTATGGATAGAGATACTTAACACTGAGAGTGACAGACTTTAAATAGAAGTAGTCATTCTTCAATCATGCTTCAAGACTCAATAATCAAATTGGCAGACTGAAACAGCAAATTCTAATAATCTATCTCAGAACTAAAAAAACCCACAAAGGCAAAAAGAAATAAACACCACTGTCTTCTTATGCAGATCAAGTCAAACACCTACTGTAATGAAGAAGACAATTCCTTCCACAATTCCAAATGAAACTAGAGCTAAAAACCCTAAAAAAACCTAAAAGGTGGCAGCCTGAGACTGTGCCTTGCAATACATATCTTGTTCTGGCTGCAGTAATTTGGCATGTTTCCACTTGCTCAGTCACCTGCTGGCATTAGCTAGCTGAGGGAACAGTCCTAACTTCTAGTACCAGATCTTGGGCTTTGTTTCAGTTCCTTTGCTCTCCTCTACATCTTTAGGCCACAAAACCAACTCATCCAGCGCCCTGCACATTCCCACTGGGTGGCATCCACCTCTTTTACAGCCTCTCACATCACTTTTGCCCTGTCCCTGGGAGCAGGAGAACACGTAGCTCTAACTTGTGCCAAGGACCAAACTATGGTCATCTCCACGATAAGATCCCCCACAGCTGCCCTTGTGACTGCCTGGTCTTTTTTTGGATTCATCAGACTAGAGAATCTCAGTCCTATCACTTACACTTTGACTTGATAATGAAGACCAGCTTTCCACTGCTACCAGAAAGCCAGAGTCTGGTCGATAGAAAAAAGTGTTCCCACTTCCTGGGGTGCAGTGTTGGACTCCAGTCCTGAACACAAAAAGCCTAAATGAAGCAAAACCATGACCCACCACAGACCTCTCTCCCATGGAACTTGGGCCCATTTCTGTCAAACCATCTTTAACAAAAAGAAGAGATGCACAGAGAAATCATAAAGAATGGATTAAATTGGGCCAGTTCTCTAGGTGACAGGCTTTACTGTGGACAGCTTGGAGTCCAGACAGCAGAAACTTGATGCAAAGAAATTCTACAAGATACTGTTTTCATTCAGTTGAGAATGAAACTTAGAAACGAATGTTGTGCCTGGAAGCAAAGTACTAATTTCACTGAAAGCATGGTACAGTAGATAAAAGGTTGGTGGAGCAACATCTGTCAGTGATGGTCATGTGAAGCAATAGCTTAGAGTAAAAGCTCCTGTATTACAGCAGAGCTCAAAGAGAACCCAGGGTTGCAAACTAGCAAGCTTCTCTGCACTAGAAGCTTCACTTGGGATGTACCTGCCCTCACTACTTCACAAGGTGCAGACTTCAACTGGCTTATCATCACGACAAGCATCACAGAGCTGGGCCTTCCTACACCTATGGTATAAAGCATTTGAGCAACTCTGAACACTGCAAATCTGTTCTACATTTGAAACTGAATGCAGTAGATTTTACTATGGCCCTACATACATGTATGGCTTTAAACTGAAGTAAGCAAAATTGTAAATGATACCATAGAGATGAAACTCCTATAAAATACCTTTCAAGAACTCCTTGAAATTACATTTGGGAAACAAAACCCTCATGAAACATCTTTCTTTCTAAAAACAAATGTGAAAAGAGAGTTGTAAATACACGCAAAGAAAATAAGAAAAATCTGAAGTTTCCATATACAGATGCAATACATGCATAGGTGTACACATTCATATGTACTTAAACATACCACAGATCACTAGAAATTAGCTCAGTCTTAAAGAAACATCACCAGGACAAAGATGTGCTGTAGACATGTAAATTCCAGCCAAAAGCAAGGACTGGAGAGAAAGAACAAAAACAGTAAGAGGGGTCTTCAGGCTGTCTGAATCTCACATTTAAGTAGCTTTGTGAGCTTAAGACCAATAGAATGCTGGGTACAATCCACTGAGTTTCCAAAGCTCTTTGTAGGCATCTTTAGTCATCAAATTCTTCCTCTTACTCTGAAAGTGTCTATGGGTGTTACATGTAGATGGTCACACACATCAGAAAGACCTGTGCTGCAGGAACAAGCAGCTGTGTTTGAGCCAAAGCACTGTGAGTGATGCATTTCTGGTAGACAGATACCCTGGGTAAACAGATGTTTTCAACAAAGTCCATATGGAGTCCTACCTGATGAAGCCTGTAACCAAGAGTGGTGGTAGAAGCACTATGTGTTTACATCTACATTAACATCTTGTGCAAATGCTATTAGGGTAATCTCAAAGTGTAAACTTAGCTGAAGGGGATTTGATTGGCACCTCCTACACCCAAGCACATTCTCTGACCACTAGGCTAGGGGTTTTTTGGGTGACAGCTCTTTCCTTGCCTTTGCTGAAGCCAAGTCACTATTCTGCCAGGAGTATATGAGTCATGGGGCAAGACTGTGCCTGAAAGCAGCTGAGTGCTTAAGAACAATCAGCTGGAAGGGGCGAGGAGCTGAGTTTCTGGATACTGCTCTGGAATGTGTATGCATTTTACATTAGACCATCACTGGATAAAAATAAAAGCAGGCATTAATTACATTAACCAGGCTGGATTCTATTTTGTATTTAGACAGATTGTATTCCATCTCTCTGCTTCTAATGGATGGGAATCACAAAAATTCTAGAAGACAGCACTCTGCTTTACCCTGTGGAGAAAGAAGCAACATCTCCTCCCTTGCTGCTTGACACACTACTCAGTAGCCAAAACTAGGGTTCAGAGTACAAAATGAAGCCCAAGATTTTGAAAGAAACCCAAAAACTTCCTCCATTTATAAATGTTACAACTATCTGAGGATTTAGCAGAAAACCAGAATGTTACAAGTGGTCCAATACTAGACCCTGGTTGACTTTATTTCCCACTTTTAACTTTAAAGCTTGTATGATTAATTTATGTTATTTTCAAGAAGCCACATTCCAAGGAAAATTAATTACAGATAACATATTGTATTAGTTGGATGAAGAAGGCCTGAATTAGTCTAGATTACTGACGACTCTACTCCAGAGTGGTCACAGACTTATAAAAATATAAAATGTTTTACTTGTGAAAATAANATAACACTCTCAAAATTGATACAAAGCATCAATTATTTAAGATAAAGAGATGATCGCTTAAGACAATACAAATAGGAATGTTCAAGGTAATGAGTGCTTTCATGTTACAAGTTCGCAAGTCTGAGGGCACTGCATCAGGCTAAAGGACGATGAGATAAGAACAATATTGCTAGTTACTACCAAATGGCAGATAAAAGACCTCTTCTGGATTCTGATTAAGTGACAGCATTCTACACATTCCTGTGAGTTGAGAAAGTTTGCCTGAGAACAGCAGCTACTACATGTGAAGCACCACTAAACAAGCGTATCTCTATGTTTTCA
>WEIT01017403.1:1904-44701 GCA_013389985.1 Dryoscopus gambensis | reverse complement strand
ATCTGTGGTTCCTGTTTTTTGATAAAGAAGGACATGCATCCTGCTCTGCAAAGCAAAGCTAAAAAGACAAATAGAGAAAACATGTCTTTTTTTCTAAAAAGATAACTCAGAAAACAGTAAAAAAAAAAAAGGAAATGTTCCAATTTTAAAAAAAATAATTCTTATTCTCTTCCTTGATCACTGTAGCAATCGTACGTTTTAGTGTTTCATGCGAAGATATTTTTATTTTCTCTCCAGTGTTCAGATGTGGAGCACTTGACTCAAGGCTATACAAAGTACTTGCATGCAGTGGCATGGTGAACCCATTCTTTACATTTTACCATGTAAAATTATGAAATGAATTATATTTAAAATAGCATCAGACAAATTAAGATCTGCTAAACAGTTTGTACTTAATTCTTAGACTTCCATAAACCCTGATTTTTGGTGGATGGCTCTTTACCTTAGAAATCAGGGATTTGACCAAGCTGTGTTAAACCCAGTTAAGAAGAATTCATAGTCTAATTGAGCTCAGCACCAATGGATAAGAAATTTAAACCTTCAGTTCAGAAATACAGCAAACTAAGATTTAATAACTAGGTATTATTATTTCTCTTATACTTCAAAACAAAAAATAAAGAGCAAGAGAAAGTGAATCAGATGTGAAAGTGGTACCCCATGGGACTTTCTCTTTCAGTCTATCAGATGCCACATCAAACTTGTCAAACAATACAATCACAATTTCAAAATACTATTAGTGATACTCACAATTAACTTACTCTAACAACTTAAAAGACTTTCTGATTTTTTCCTTAAAAATGGAAAGACTCTTAAAAGTCTTAGCTGTTTATTTGTGAATAGTGATTTCCATCTTAATACTTTAAATATACAATGTGTTTCTTTGAATTGTATGAAAAGCGAACAATTGTTCTCTCTTATTTGTATTATATAGTAACGTTTAATGGCAACAGGGTCAAGCTAAAATTGGCACTAAGTCTAGAAAACTTGGAAAACATAATTCTAGTGCTCTTGATGATGTGTAAAGCATAATAATTAATTTTTTATTGAGAATTTAAAAAATGGCATGGGAATTACCAGAAAAGGGAGAAAATTCAAGATTGCTAGATGTGTATTTTTTTACTGAGGAATATCACATCATATGCTCTCAACAGAGAGTTACATTGTGACTGTGCTACTTGATGCATTCAAAGAGATTTTTTCTAGACAAATATTGAAGAATATGTTTAACTACTCAGTGAGAAGAAATTTTGAATTACTTAGGCTTTGACAAAATTCCACCTGTACAGTTACTGCACAAACACCAAGTTCATGTATGTCTGATAAACAAGAAAGTAGATGCAATTAGAAATAATTCCATTATGTGGAAACATAATTCTTTGTCTTTCCATTTCATATATAGATGTAGACCGAAAATTTGAAGTGTGAATGTTTAGTATAGAATAAATGCAAAGTAGCCCACAGAATGCCTTTTGGTTCTTCATGAGGGCTTGTGGGGCCAGTATGCTGGTAATTTGAAAGCCGTTAAGTACATGGCCTGGATTTATTGGATTAACATTGTGCTAAAAATTAAGGGTCCAGAAAGCTTCAATAAAAGTCAGGGTTTACCCTAAGTTTATCTCGTCTTTCACTGGTCTTCCTCTTTTCTTTTACACTTGTCTGTTTGGGGCAAAGATGGATGCAAGTTCTTTCATTCGAACCAGAAAGTGTTACTGGATACATGGGTTCACTGTCTCATTTAGAGCTCTTAAGTGGTATCAATAGGATGCAATGGATGTAGCTTCCTTTCACTTGTCTCTTTGTGCAGTTTGGTCTCTGTGAAAAATACCTATTTAGTGACAGCAGAGAATTAGGGTGACCTTACTGGTGTTACTCAATAAGAAACACAGTTTAAGAAATGTGCAGCTCCTTTCCTTTGCCCCTGCAAAGGTTTCAATTCTACATTTTTAGATGTTTATTTCAACAATGGGGTTTAAATCTTGATACTTTACAAGCTGTAAGAATCAACACCACCACGACTGCAGAAATGGAAATGAACTACGTCAATCATCTTTTCCACCAAAGAAAACCTATGTTGTAACTACAATGCCAGGCTCCTGATTTTAGAGCATGATATTCTAGCAGAGCCCATGTTAATCTGATTCTCTGGTGAGCCACTTCCTTTCATACTAAGGGACTCTTAGTTTTGCTCCTCATAGCACTGTCAAACGTACAAAAGCTAAACCTTCACAACATGTTACAGATCAGAAGAGATAAATCAGCTACCAAAATCTGCTTGAAGTTTTGAAGCTACTCAAAAAGATCTTTATAGTGAGTCACCAGTCTTGCAAAGATAGGTCACATTTAAATTATGAACTAATGCATTATTTATATTGGAGAGATTGTAACTCAGAAATCACTGTTATAAACAAGAGAAAGGTCTGTGCAAGAGCAGTGAAATTATACTGCAATTTGCTCAGCTACGAAGATGAATTATTTCTAAGCAATATATATTATAAATAGCAGTGCTATACAAATAAGCTGAATTATAGTGGAACAGGACAAAATGCCCACTGTCATTATCTCACAAGCCATACTCAGTTTTGCACAGAAATTGGTAAATTTCTGTGCAAAACTGAGTATGGCTTGTGAGATAATGACAGTCCTCGTAGACAGAATACGTGGGCTGCAAACAATAATCAAAATCAGAAGCTCAAGTTGACAAAAATGGATTCCTAGAATTCTGAAGAAAGAGTCATTAAATCATAAAAAAACATTAGGTATTATCAGGTTTAAATTAAAAAATCTGTGATGCAGGAAAAGTATGTTTGTCACACAAGAAAAGGAGAAAGAATACTAGTGCATATATGATCATGAAAAAAACAGACAAAGAGAATTCTTCTCTAAAAGAACTTTCTTATCCCACCTGCTGCAAGTTTTCTTTTCTCCAGGCTGCACAGTCCCAGCTCTCTCAGAATCTCCTCACAGTAGAGATGTTCCAGTCCCTTAAACACATGAGTGGTGCTTTCTCTGGACTCTCTCCAATATGTCCATTTCTCTGTCTCTTGTACTGGGAACTAAAAATGGACGCAGCACTCCAGTTGTGGCTTCACTAAGGTTGAGTAGAGGGGCGGGATCACCTCCCTCATCCTTCCGGCAATGCTTTTCCTAATGCACCCCAGGATACTGCTGGCTTACTTTGCCACAGTGCATACATTTGTTGCCACAAAGCATACATTGCTGATTCATGGTCAGCTTGGTATGCACCAGAACTACCAGGGCCTTTTCTGCCAAGCTGCCTTCTGGGTGGTCAGCCTCCAGCTTGTACTGGCGCATGGGTTAATTTACCCCAGGTTCAGCAGTTTTCAACGATCTTTGTTGAGCTTCATGAGGAACCTGTCCTTTCTCCAGCCTTCTCATGTTCCTCCTGATGTCAAGTAGAACACTCTGTTGTGTGAGCCACTCTTCCCAGTCATGTATCATCTGCAAAGCTGCTCAGAGTACACTTCGTTCCAGCATCCAGGTCATTAAGGAAAATACTATACAGTATTGGCTTCATTATTGATACCTGGGGTATCAATCAAGTCTCACTAGCCACTTGCCTTCAACTGGGCTTTGTGCCACTGATCACAACCATCTGGGCCCAGCCCTTCAACTGGTTTTGAACCAGCCTCACTATCCCCTTACTAAATGCACTTTTTCAGCTGTTAGGATGACAAATTAGTTAGTGTCAAATTAGTGTTAGTGTCAAATGTTAGTTAGTGTCAAATTAGTGTTAGTGTCAAATGCTTTACTGGAGGCAGGGTAAAGAGCATCCAATGCTCCCACCTCCTTGTCTACCAAGCCAATCACCTTGTTGTAGGAGGATTTAGGTTGATTGTGCATGAATTCCTCATCATAAATCCATGCTGCCTACCCCCAATAAACCTTGTGTTCTTCCTGTGCTTAGGAATGGTTCCTTCCCAGGCACTAAGATGAGGTTCACCAGCCTATATTCCCATGGATTTTTTCTTGTTTTTTGTGAAGATAGGAGGGGAATTCGTTCTCTTTCAGTCTTCTGGAATATCTCCCAGTTGCCACAACTTTTCAAAGGTGATTGATGCTGGCCTTGCAAAGGTATCAGCCCATTCCCTCAGCATTTGTGGGTACAAACCCATCAGGCCTCATGGGCTTATGTAAGTCCATCTTGTTAGAAGTGCTTCCTAAACCTGGTCTTCTTCCACAAAGAGTAAGTCTTGCATGTTACGGGTCCATGGTCCGAGGGGCCTCAGACTCTTGAAGCCCAGTTTTACTGGCCAAGACTAAGGCAAAGTGTTCAGTACCTCAGCTTGTTCCATGTTACTTGTCCCTCATTTTCCCTCCCCATTCAGCAGTAGGCCTACATTTTCCTTAGTCTTCCTTTTAGGTACTTTATTGCCCTTGCTGTTTATTTCCACAAATAAATCTACATATGATTTTTAAAACTTAGTAAGACCTGTAGTTATTTTCCTCATAGGTTGGAAAAGAAGTTTTTTCTTTACCTTTTAATCCGGGAGGCACTCAGGTGAGAATACCCCAGGTGAGGGTCTTCCATGCTAACAAAATTTGTGAGCTTTTTGCAATGTATGCACCTCATGCGAGCCAGGATTCCTGCTAAATTAGAAGTATGGTACTGTCATAAAAGGTTAGTATTTGAGAATCGTTCATTTACCCAACAGTGAAACATGAGGTCACATGGTTTGCACCAAGGCTCTCAGTGGGATTTAATTGAATGAAAACAATGTAGCATGTGCTGTCAAGTTTTGACTGCATAATAAAGCCCAGGATGCATGATTAATTTTACCTGCAAAGAAAACTACAGATAAAGAAACCAAAACCACAAAAAATGCTCCAGACAACTGAAATGCACATGGGGAAATAAGAATGATAGGTAAGAGTTACTGAAGTTGGGACACACAGCTTCATTATGCTATCCTCATGAAAAAATACAGCAAGATCATTAGCAGCCAGCAGGGATAAGTATCTCAGTTTTATTACTCACAAGAAACATTCAAAATATGTGAACATATGCTTTAAAATGTCAGTGTCTCATTCTGACCTCTTCTTGGGCTGTCAAAATTTGTTACTCTTATGTCCTAATACATTTTAATTTCTGCCATCTCTGGAAACTTCTCACAGCACAACACTTGCAACAAAATCTTGAATTGTAGCTGATGTCAAAGCATCTCACATCAACTTTCAAATATGTTCTAATGATATTTAGGACTGTAACCTAATTCATAGTTTTATTTCCATCTACAACTATGAACAGGATTAGGAGCCATAGGATGCCCACCGGCCATTCTGGTGCTGCTGCTGCAGTAGCCCAATCCTGTGGGGCTCTCCAGGGAGGTGTCCTGGGTGCAAGTGTTCAAACAAAGCATTTAAAAGATGGAGTCTGCAATAAGATCCATAACCCTTATATAGGTACCCAATGTCTTCTAGATATTGACAGTGCAAACACCTCCCAACTACCTCTGAAAGGGTGAGGTTTCTCTTCACTTCCTAGTATGTAGCATTCACATATAACCCGATTTTATTTCAGCAATAGACTTTTAAATAGAAAAATCTACAGCTAAAAGGGGCAACCTTTATATATAAGCCTAAAAGGTTAAATTCACCTTTCAGAAATTAGTAGATCCAGAATAACCTTTTTTTCCCCCCTTTATTTGAAGACTCTCTGATGATGGCTTTGGTACATTTTAAGCCTTTTGTCACCTGCACCTGCTCCTCCCTCCTCCTTTACCCTCCCCTGCCTTTTTTTACACAGAAAGATTTACATCTTGGTGCACTACATCTTGCTTAGCTTCTTAAAAGCAGTATATAAATCTAGTTCACCAAGTTATCTCTTAATGTAAGGCAGAGTCACTTTTTTGTGCATAACAATAAGAATAGCTTCACACACAAAAATCAGGTCTCTTCTTTTCTCTCTTCAATGAAGAAAGGAAGAGCTTGCCTGGCTACCTTTTGCTTTGAAGAAAAATTGAGACTTACGTGAGAGCACTCCACATAGAATACAGTGAGCAGAGATAGATGAGTATCCTAAGACCACATCACATTATGAGCATTTTCAGTTACAACAACCCCTTTGCAGTATTTCTTAGATATAGGATAAGACATTGGAATGGAAGGTTGAGAGTTAGCCATAGAAATTGAAAAATGTAAAAATGTAAAAATATACTAGAGGATTCTAGCATTAACTCCCCATCATATATAACTGCAATACATTTTTATCATTGCAATAATTTCTAGCCTTTCAAAAGAAGCAAGAAGCTGAATAGGCACCATGCCTATAATTACTTTAAGCAAGAGAGATCATGCTAAGTGCTTTGCTTAGTGGGGAAAATTAAACTGCCTCCTTAATTTTTCTTTTTTTTTTTAAGACTGTAAACCAAACCACTATGTGGTGGGACTCTTTCAGGGACATCTTAAAACTGTACCATCTAAAAGACCCCGTACAGAGGAGTAACCTCAAATAAGTTCTCTCCTGGAGGCTGATTTGTTCAGTCGGACTAAGGAAGCAAAAGTAAAACTGAACCAATAGGCCTTGGTACCACCTTGGCAGTGCTGGAGGAAGAGAAGGCAAACAACTGATCCTCAGATAGACTCAGGTGTGGTGAAAAGCCACCTCTGCCTGCAAGTGATTCTCTGTGGGGTGAAACTAGGAATGCAAGCTCTCAGTATAAACACATACACAATCAATCCTTCGCCTGGCCCCAGTTTTAAGAAGCCAGTTAGCCAGAGGACAACATAGCATAGCTCTTGTGGATGCCCCATTTCTCTCATCATGAAGGATTTATCTTTTTGTTTGCTGGAAGGATAATGATTAGATCCCGATGGATTTGGATGGTATTGCAAGAACCAATACCAGGACAACAGATGGTATTACCTCTAGTTAAATTTTATGCTCTTTCATTCAAATCTTCAGAGTGCTGTTCGGGAGTTGTTTCCTGCTATATATCAGCTGGACCTTGGCCTTGAAAATTGACAGGAAGATTTTGAGGCCAATTCTAATGTAAATAAATATCTTCCATTTTAGAGGACAGGACCATTTCTTCTGCCTAAAAGGTTTTCTCAGTGATGTCTCTTGCCATCCTCCTATTTAATGAGCGCATGGATAAGGGATAATGCAAAACAATTACCTTCATATCTTCTCCTATAAATACAGTCCCTGACTTCCCCAGATTTCAGCACACATACAGAAACTAGGAGACAAAACTTAGGAACAAATAAAAAATTGTCTTCATATGAAAAAAAAGAGTGGAAATGTTTAAGAAAAAACTGTGGAATTCTGTTGGGAACATAGGAAACCTCCTTATCAGTGAAGTTCATACTCTCAGTGCAATGACTAAACTACTGTTCTCCTGAAGTTTGAAATGACTTGAGTCCTAGCTGTAATTGATTTCTCTGATTTATGCCTGAATGGCCCACTTCTCCTTTAATATTAAACCCCACAAGCGATTTGCTATTTCTCTGCCATAGAGCTAATTTCCTCATGCTGTCAAGTGAATTTGCTTGAAAATTATAAGTAGAATTTGAATAGAATGGAAGAACTTGTTTTGTAAGTGGGAGAAGTTAATCAAGTGCTAAAAGGCTTCTGAAAAAAGCACAGCTCTATGACTACACAATAAAGGGTAACAACTCAGTTATTCCCTTGGAAAGTTTTCTTGGAAAACTTCCTGTAGGTAACAGCTCAGTGTTCATAAGCAGACAATAAAGGCAAGTAGAATGCTAAGAATTATTATGGAATGAAGTAAGAATCAAACATTTTGAAAGTAACGTTTGCCACTCTAGATATGCATTTTGCCTCACGTTTGAATACAGCATGTAATTCTTCGTATCTCATCTTGAGGAATAAGAGGCTAACACGGTCTTGGAAGAGGACAGCTAAGGGGCAGTACTCTACAAGCTTTTAATGGTGTGGTAAACTGGCACCAGCAATGGGTAGGCATTGTTCTTGCAGTACAGAGCTAAAATTAATTCACTGCCACCACCAGGTAGCAGGGTGAAGACAAAAAGAAGTCCTTCCTCATGTTTTTCCGCTATAGAGATCACTACGTTTGGGTTTCAGGGAAAGACAGGGGAATAGAAAGCAGAAGAGAGTTCAAAAGAGAGTGGAAAAACTACAGGCAAAATAAACTTGAGTGCAGCCTCTCAGCTAAGAATTTCTTAAACTACTGATATTTGGAAAGTAGACGAAGAACATATTATCCTGTACTTACCTGTTCTCGAATGTTTTCCCTAGGCATTTGATGGATACCATGAGACTTGATGACTGATGCAGTTTTCACCCGGTTTTGATAGTGCTGTTTTTAGAAAGCTATTACCAGGGAGCAGCAAGAATGGGCTGCTCTGTAAGGGAAGAGCTCCTGGGAAGTTAGAGTGAATCAAGGCAGGCAGGGCATGAAACTCACTAAGTCCTGCAATACCGAGCAAGATGAGCCATGGCCATCTGCTGCTCTGAACCATCAGCCAGTCTTGTCAATAAGGCAGGTAGCAGATCAAGCCAGAAGATGAAATCAGTGGGTCAGGGCTTGAATTAGTGAGGCACATTGCCAGACACTGGCCAAGCTGCAGTGTAGCTCAAAGGTGAGAGGAGAAGCCTGAAAACAAAGACGTGGAGAAGCCATCGCTTCTCATAGCTCTTCCTTACAATGCTCTCCACACACCACTGGTACAAGGACAGGTAGCTGCACCAAAAACTGACCCTGAGCCCAGGCAGCCAAACCACGGAGGACAGTGAGAGGTGAGAAGCTGCACTTGACCCTGATATTTGTACAGCACTTTGCTTGCTCCACCGATGCATTGACTCGGCTATGTAAGCTTTCTGATGCATTTCAAGCATAGGAAAAAAGCACTTTTTTAAGGGTTGAACTCCATTTACCTAAGAATTAGACTTAACCTCCTTGTATTCTATGCACACATTTCTGCTCCACTCTCATTATAACACTGGTTTCAGTAGAGGTTTTCACTTCATTTAGAAAGAGCACACTATGATAGTGGCTGATGTGTTTCCTTCTATCACTTGTAGCCTATTATTACAACCTTCTTTACAGTTGTTTGGCATAACCTTAGAAACACACTCCTTTTAGAAAATTGCCAGAATTCAGTGTAACAAAATTCAGGTCACAATATATAACATTTTTCATTGGTCAAACATGTAATTAATTGCTAGTTCAATTCAAGACCAGCAAACACAGGTTTTGGTTATTTTTTCAGAGGGATATATTTTGTTTTAATTACATCTTAAACAGATAGAAGGAAATTTGTTACTGAGATGATGGCTGCCTCAGCAAATCTTTTAATGTGCAATTACATTCATTGTGGCATTCAGATTCAAAACATAGAAAAGCATTCTCACACCCAGATTTCATTTTTAACTCTGTCTATCATTATTAACAATTGCCCTCTTCAAAGAAAGCCATAGAACTAGAGTTTGAGAGATGTATGGTTCATTAAATACTTACATTTATTAGAAATTTCAGTGAGTTTTATGGTGCCAAAATGCTTTCAGAATCTCCTGTTCTTAATAGAACAACCATCTTAGTTTAAAAATGTGAAAATTGCTTCATTCTTTATATGTTCTACACCCCAATCTGGCATTGGGCTCATTTTTTAGCAAGTACAGTGAGGGTTTTCCTTTGGAAACAGAGCAATCTGTGTATTGTTTGTACCTTCACTTCACTTCTCTTCACATTGATTTGACTTTTCTCATGAAAAAGGAACACCTAATAAAACCCTGTATATTCTTCTCACCACAGGAATGTGGACCAAGAATGAGTAGGAACCAGACACAACTCCCTGAAGGTGTTGCTACAGTGATGGAGGAGACAGCTTAGTCACAGGAACTGCAAGGGTGAAGGGGATAAAAAAACCCCATGAGTTTATAATGTTGGAGAAAGCTACCATGTCAAAGAGGCTGAAAATAAACTTCTAACTCTTCATATTTGATAGAGAAAGAACTAAAGGTCTTGAAGAAAATAGTGTCAATACAATATGCTATATCCTTCAGCCTGTAGCATTTGCTGCCTCTTACACAATCTTCAAATGCCCCATTTTCAAGGAAGAGTATAAGACAAGAGCAATTTAGAGCAGCAGTTTCTGAATTGCCTTCTTAGCTATACTATTCTACAGAAACTTTTGCAAAAGTCGATGGAAAATACCTGGCAGATCTGGTTACCTAAAAGAAATTATCAGATTTGATGTGAAAACACGTGTCACTGGACCAAACTGGAAATAGATTAGAATGGAAGTGTGGAGAGGGAATTGCAGGAAACTTTTTGGGAAAAAATGTTATAGTAAATGACTTGAGAAAGGAAAATACACTCTATTACTATAAACCAACTGTTTCAAAAATGATGAAAGAGGTCAATTATTTATAAGAAATTTGTATTTTCTCCTCTCATCTAAAGCAGTCTCAGAAATTTTAGTCACTGAAAATAACTATATGTTAGTGAGTACAAATCTGCTCAGGATTAGCAGGGATAAAAATCACTTCTTCATTTAAAATCTTAACATTTCAAAACTTTTAGATGTGATCAAAGGCCTTTGATATGGACAATGTATACTAGCCTGAGGGTGGATCACAAAAAGAGTAGCTACTATTTAAATCAGATTTAGAAATAAAATACGGGAAGTTGTGTACATCATGAGACAAGGTTGATTTTACCACTTTAATAATTTGAATGAAATAGAATGTATACGTCATATATTTCTCATCTATGAACACAGATTAGACTGGATGTAACAGGAGAGATTTGACACATGTAATTTTTAAATCATAGAGAAGGAATGGCTAGAGGATTACCTACCTTTATTTCAGTAAATATGAAGATGTTGAAATCTGGATATTTTATCGTCAACATTACAAATCAACATTGGTTATCAACATTACCTCAAACATAAAAGCGTGATGCAGTTATTGCCTAAAAGCACCAAGATCATTATAAAGACAGATGTTGGGCTGAGAGACATTTAATTAGATTAGCTGGCTACATTACTGAGTGAGTTACTATTTCTGCTTGATTTGACTAACAAATGGCCTCAGAATGTTGTTAACCACCCATTCTTTTGCAGGTTCCTTTTAGCAAATGCTGCATTCATTTTAATCACCAGTGCACACACTGTTTAACTTCTAAAGCACTAGAACATGGCCTCCAAATAGGATTGGTGGTAGCAATCGTGAAAACAGTGTGGAAAGATATCTCAGAAAAATAAGGCTGTAATTCCATTTCAAGCAAAAATTAGACAAAGTGGTGCTTTGTTCACAATAAATTTTTGTGCAAAGGCTACTTTTGACAACTATCTTCAGGAAAGAGAGAATCAGAGAATCACAAAATCAGTTAGATTGGAAAACACCTCTGAGATTATCTAAGTGCTTCTGACAACCAACACTTTTATGATGGAAAGATACCTTCAGCCACTATTCCATTCAATTCCACAATTCCATTAGAAAGCAAGCTTACTGTGTACACATGAAAACTTGAGCAGACAAAGTGGCAAGAATTTTTAAAAATGCTACCTTGACCCTTGAAGACTATTCTAAATAACATCATTTGTGATAGTTATCTTAATCTTTTATAACTCTTTTTTTTTTTTTTCAAAGAGGAAACATACAAAGTGAAACGATATAGGCCAAAACCCACTACTTAGGATCACAGAGCTCTGCTCTCCTACAGCACTTCCTCAGGTTTCAGTAAGCCTTTTCATCCTGGTGTCAGGAAAGCAGATAAGGTTAATGGATGATGGATTTTCATAAGCATGTTTCTCAGCTTGGTTATTCTGCCCTTTGAAATATGAAGCAAACTCCCTGAAGTCATATAAATAATAGTTTACCTGAGACCTTCAAAGGGGTGGTTGATGCCCTTGCCTTTGGCTGTATTTTCTTTATTGTGTCAGATAGGAACAAGAAGAATTGCTCCGTGAACAGGTGATTAAAACAAAACAAAACAAAAGAAATCAGAAAAAGAAGGGAGAAAAGTGTCTACCATCTCCTGCCCAAGCATTTTCCATGAATACAAATGAAACTGATAGAAACTGCAAGTGATGGGCAAGGATGATGAACCACTAAAGTAATGCACCACAAGGGGTATGTACAAAATAATGCAGTCATCACCACAAAACTTTTGTAAATTTTCTACAGAAGCCGTACACTCTTCAGTCAGATGAAGTCAAGATTGGTTTTTAATTTTCCTCTTGATATTTGGCAACTGTTAAGTACTACCAGAAATTAATTATTGTTATTCAACCTTGTTTTGAACTTCAGGTGGGGTAGTTTAGCTTTTATTTGTATCATGAAGGGGTAACCTTCATTTTGATTTTTGAGCTTTAATTCTTGCTTTTACTGTTATTGATACTAGTTTTACTAGTGTCTTTCTCTTGGGGAAGACTTTAAAGCTTTTCTTAGTATTACTATTCAGTAACTTAGTTCTGCCAACCAGCTTTTCAGGTATGGGTATGTGTATCAATATATTTTTTTCCCAGGTTCTCAAGTAAGCAGAAATCAGATGAAAAAAAGTAGTAAAAATATAGCAGAGACTGAAGCCTACTTTAAAAATACTGACTCATCTGTCTTGGGTTACAGTGTATTCTATTACCATCTTCATGAGGTGTTGAAACCAGGTGTAGCAATATTCCTTGCCTCCTCCCTCCAGACTATCTTCTGTTAATGGGCCTGTCAGTGCCTTGCCTCATGACTCACCATCCCATTGTGAGAGGCTCTGCCCAGGGGGAAGGAGCCAAGCATTTCCACCTGGATATAGCCTGGGGTTTTGGAACAGCACGGGCCAGCCGTTTCAACTGGATGTCCAGAGGACAAGACCTACACAACCACCACTGGACTTTCTGAGGAAGACCAGACCTTTTCTACAAGATCACCGCTTCAACAGAACCACTTCAAAGAGAACTGCAGCTATCACCTGATCGGACTGCTACCACCACCCTGCCTGGCAGGGTGCCAGGTTGTACCCTCACTCTGTCAGGTTAAGCCAGTGTTTCTGTATTATTGTTTTGTTTTATAGATATACACACTAGTAAAAGAACTGTTATTCCTAGTCACCATATCTTTGCCTGAAAGCCCCTAATTTCAAAATTATAATAATTCAGAAGGAAGGGGGCTGCATCTTCCATCCAAGGGAGGCTCCTGCCTTCCTTAGCAGACATCTGTCTTTTCAAACCAAGACATCATCTTTCATGAATTACAGCCATCCTGCTTGCCTTCTTTCCTACCCTTACTGTCTGCTATTGAGTCAATGTAAGTCCCCAGGAACAGGATTTTCAAAAAATACAGGTTTCCACTCATGGCACACAGTCTCAGACACTTCTAGTGAGACAAGAAAGATTTTCTCCTCATTTATGGCTGGATTATACTGCTGACCTGAAAGGCATTAGCCCAGGGTATTCCACAGGATGTCAGAATGTGTTCCAGCCCTGGTTTCATACCCACTGCAGGTGCCCAGATGCCAGCAGGGGGGTCTGCTGGCTCTGCAGTGTCCATGAGGAGATGAAAGGCCAAGGCTGCCCCAGCTCCAGTGCCCCCAGTGCAGGACTCAGTCGTGGGCAGGCAACCTGGGGAAAGTGTATTTAAGAAAGGACAGAACACTTGGCAGTGAGGAGTGAGGGAGTTGGAGTCAAAGGGAAGGGGTTCTAGGTTTTTTGTAACTGTTTCTCACCATCAAACTCTATTTTAATTGACAAAATTTTAAATTACATTCCCTTAAAATACAACTAAGGATCATAATTGAACACGAATCTAGTTTTATTTACAAGGCAAAAAGTAAATACCTTCATCTAACTATAGCAAAAGAAGACAGTTCTGAACTCTGACATCTGATGCCATTTACATCACACTACCCCCAAAATTCCTTGGGCAACAAAAGTGATGGAACACACAGAAGGAGTATCTCCCTGCTAGTACCACCTGCAACAAGTAGAGAGAAAATGACAAATACATTAAGCGAAAAATATATTACCTATATCTACATCACATTATCTATAAGCTACAAATACATTAGTTTTGTAGGTTAAATTGAAAAACCATCACTTATCTAGTGACTGGGTGTGAGTTTTCAATCATGTTTCATAAAATTTAGAACAATTTGCTATTGTGCAAAGACCATGACATGCTACAATTCATATTAATTAATGGAAGATGGGAGTAATTAAACAGAGACCATATGAAACCTATTATGAGATCTTTGGGAATCTCAAAATCAACAACAGTAATTTGGTTGAATGTGGAAATAGGTAACAGAAGGAACACCTTTGCACAGTAATCAACAAAACAGAATCTGGATATGCACCAGTCTAGTAACAGAAAAATTCATTTGCCTAAAGGAAGCCTTTCCTTAAGTTAACAGTCTGAACTGAACATTATTACATGCCTATTGTGGCTTTATTCCTTACTCTGGAAGAGTAATAATTCATACCAAGAAACACTGGAAAGACAACTTCTATAAATGATGGCAATTTTGTTTAAATCTTTTGTGACATTCATGAGAACCCATGACCAATAAAGACACTGCCAAACCTTTTGAGAAAAAAGGTCTGGTGAATTTCAGGAATGTTTTCCACATTCCTAAGCTCCAACATGGACATGGAGATCACTATCTTCGCCTGTGGGACTCCTCATTGCAGAGATAACTACAAAGTGGTGATGGAGAGTGTTGCCTATACAAAAAAAAAAAAAAAATCCATAAAGACCTTCAGCTCTCAAGCAAAAGTTGTTCAGTTCCACCAGCTCTGCTTGCAGGACAGGCTGGAGATTAAATCCAGCAGTGAATGGAGCATGGGCAATGCGACAGGGGAGTCATAGCTGAATTGGGAGATACCAAAGCTGTGACATGGTTTTGGAGTGCTCAGCACCGTAAGTAGCTGAAAGGCCTCCTTCAGAAGACTTCACTGCTTCCCTACTGAATCAGACTGGGTCTCTGTGCCCTGTTCGCCACTCCAGAATTTTGCTGGGAAGCAGCGCAGTCAGTATTAAGGTAAGAGGAGATCTGAGGGCAGAGAAAGAGGTAGTTGAGAGGACAAGCAGTCCAGAGGAGGACTGGATCCCTAAGTCTTTACAGATCACAGGATTGGCTGGGAATACAATGAGAATATTTCTGGTAGGGAAATTTTGGCGTACACAGAATTGAGAACAGTGATTCCACCACAGCGATACCAGCATACATTATCTATCAGTGTCTGTTACATAAACTCTTCCCATCACTAGTGTATTGAAAATGCAGTAAGACAATCATCAGGTTTTCTAAATGTTTCCACATTGAAAACAACGTTATTGTGGATCATTGCAAGCTGACAAAGGCTCTCAAGCAGATGGAAAAAACCTAATAAGCAAATGTGCTAACAACTATAGGATAGTATCCACTAACCTCTACAGGAGGTACTTTGCTTCAAATGGATACATTTAGTAAGAAAATTTTAAGGATCTTATCACAATTGCTTATGCATAACACATGCTACTTTAGATCCAATTTTGTCTTCAAATACCAGGATGTAGTTCTCATAGAACAAGAATAAGAAAAAAATATTACACCTAATTAATAAGAGAGAAAATGGGCAAAATGCTGAAGTCCTGAGTTCAGCAAAGTTAGTAAGGATAGAATTTCACTGAGCATATCTCACCTTCCTTGAATTTACCTTTTAGTTGAGACAAAGCAACCTATTAATTCTCAGTTATTCCCTTGTTCTTTGTTTATTGCATATAATTTTTCTGTCACTGCAATTGGCCGCTTGCTAGGCTTCCATCCTACTCCTCTAGATGTGAATAATGTAATACATCTTGTCACAGATAACATCAAAATTCTTGCTCACAGCTGAATACCAATATAGATTAAATTGGAAGGTACTATTGTTTTCATATATTTGCCTTTTCTTCCTAGGCCTATAAGTAAGGAAGCATATTATCACTTCATTCAAAAAATACACATGTAGTAACCTACTTAACTTACATGTTTAATAGTTTTCACTGCTCTGAGGTTATGTAGAGTGCAATGATCATCCATTGATTTAACTCATATGGACAAATCCCATTGTACATTTACTTTGCTTTCTGTTTCAGCAGGGTTCTGTGGATATTAAAATTGTCATTATCTGCCCACAGGCAGTTTCAAAATACCCACAGGCATCTTGCTTGGCTACTGCTTGAGGCTTTGGAAAAAAGTAGTGCCATACGAAGCTGCAAAACCTATAATATATATGTAGAAAAAATCTGTCATTTTGTGATATTTCAACCTGTAAGACATATGCTGGAGGTCTAAAGCTGCCATTGGTAAAGTAGCCTTAATATTCCTATGAATTCTACATAAGAACTTGCTAGCAGAAACACATTGCTTAAGGCAGTCCTACATAAGACAGCAGGTTGAAAGATAAATGGGTCCCTGGGCTGAAACTGATGATTTTTCTTAAGTATGAATGATTATAGCACAATTTCATGAGATTCTAGCAAAGACTTCACAGTCCCCACTGATAATATAATACCACTGTGGCTAAATACACATTGTGACTTAGAAGGACCTGATTCCAAACTGGGAAGAAAATTGTGAACACATCTAAGTATCAAGCAGGTATTTACAAGACTATTTAGGGTAAAGGGGCAAAGGAGAGTCTGCATCTTGCATCACAGGTCACCCCCAAGGAATACAGAAAAATGGTGCCCGGAAGTCTCAGAATGCTTGAATAATTGTTGCAATTGTGAGCACAGGCTGTTACTTATTACCTCGACTAATATGAAATTAAGGACATCAATTAAAAACAAAAAACCAAGCTATTCTCTATAAATTTGGGAAGAAATACTGAGGTAAAAGAAATCTTAATGGTATTGAACGTCTGACACCAGATCTGAAGGGTAAAACGAAACTATTATACAGAAAAATGTGAATTATTGATATACCATTATTCTTCACTATTTACAGAATCACTTATGCTAAACCAAGAACAAAATATATTCTACTGAGTAACAGCTTCAGTGATGTGAAGTAGCAACTATTGTAGTGACCTCCCAAAGTTTTTAGGGTGAGGTAAATTGTATCTGAGAGCACCAAAAAATTAGCTGAGAAGATTGCCAGTTTGCATTCTTATACACTTGAATGCAAGTTCTTGGAATAAAATCTTTATTATAAAAGGACAGTACTGTGGAATCCAGCAATGGAGAAGTCTAGACTTGAAAACTGATATTTTGTGCAAGAAAAGAAATGTGAGTCCCATATACATAACAAAAGACTATAAAAAGAAAATCATGTGCTTAATCATACAGGATTAGTGAGACCTTTACTTATGGTCCTGTGCCTAGTTCTCTCTACTGCACTCAAATTCTTGCCATGAGCATGAAAGAAAACATCTGGCAAGTGGAGGTAAAAATTCCATGTCAGTCCAGCTAGTGCTAACAGTATAATAA
Organism: Dryoscopus gambensis; assembly: GCA_013389985.1. NCBI lineage: Eukaryota > Metazoa > Chordata > Aves > Passeriformes > Malaconotidae > Dryoscopus > Dryoscopus gambensis. The sequence continues at coordinate 27,309 of WEIT01017403.1, read as the reverse complement.
TTCAAATTATCTAATTAATAGAGAAAAATATCTATGAATAATAAAATTAAGTTTGTAATTCAGAACTTTCTATTTGTTACGCTTCTTCCTGATAATTTTGCTCACCTTCCCCCCATCTGTTCTGGTTGTTTGGCTGACGCTTCAGTTTTCCTTGAGAAGAACAAGGGAAAACACAGCTATGGTAAGGTCTTGGATAGGACACGTTTGCTGTTCATGGTGACAAGGCTCCATCATCAGCATTGGGGCCCCTTGTGGCTACTTTTATACATTTCCAACCACAGCCCTTTTTCTTTATTCCCAACCTAAATGCTGAAAGTTGCCCAACAGCCATCCTTAGCAGCAGGTCACACAAAGGCCTACTGTTACACAGGGGCTTCACAGTCTGTGGAATTCACCGACTGGAAATCCATCCAGGGCAGGCACCACTGGCAACTGTTATCCAAGGTACAAATAGGTCAGGCCAAGACAAACCCAGACATGCCCTGGGACCCCCTACTCTCAGGTCAACACAAAACCTCTGTCATGATTTCGGTCACTAGTAATGGCAAAAATCCTATGTCTGGGCTACAAGTTTACTTTAAAAAAAATAACATGGATGAATTACAAAAGGTTAGAAAGAAATGTATGAGTTTAGTAAATTCACCTGCAGAACTTTCTTGTGTGCACAATGAAGAAATTTTTGAGAAGGACTTTATTTTTTGCTTCATGTAGAAAACTGGTACTGAGAACTGAAAGCTCCAGGTTGAAGCTAGACAAATTCAGGATCGAAATCAGATATATACTTTTAACTCAGGAGAAAATTAACCACTAGGGAGCAATTATCTGAAGATTTAGAAGCTTTCTGTATCTTGAAATAATTAAATGAAAGTTGTCCCGAAAAAAAAAAAAGAAAAAAAAAAAGGGAGAACCAAGAAAAGAAAAGCTAAACAGGAGAAGATATCACTTATGAAGTATTCATGTAGTAAAAATGTTTATTTTCTGTAATGTAAGATGCTCCAGCTAAGTGGTTTTACTGGGCTGTTCTCACCATAATCCACGGCAATCTTTTCTTTGGTTCCCACAGAGTGATTTAATTTGCCTGTAATTCTAACAAGATATGTCTTTGAAAATTTGGCAAAAACAAAGTCTTCAATTAATAGTACCCCTGCTCATGATTTCTCAAGTCCAGGTTAAAAACCTTAGAAACACACAGAGAAGGGACTACAGCATGAATATTCCAATGCACTGCTGGATAGCACAGTGCTTGCTCTGATAATTAGACATTCACAGATCTCAAAACCTGCAAGGAAGAATAATTGCCCTAAAAGCCAAAATGCTATGAACTAAAAACTGCTAATGCCAGGTAGGTTATTTTTCTCCTTATTAAAAGTTTTCTTGTTTTATTCAAAGATCTCATGAAGATACTTGTGTACATCCCTAGGACAGACTTTTGTAGTATTTTTTTCCATTGAGTAGTATCATCAGTAAATTCTAGCAGAGAGCATTTTATGTTACTTTATCAATTACACCATATAGTTCAAAGGAATTAGAGCAAAAGGCCTGAATAATCAGAACATGAGGAAACTAATGACCCAGAGGATGAATGGACTGTCATGAGTATGTGCCAAAATGCTGTTTTTTCTGTTTTCTGAACACCAAGGTAGAAGTAAACTGTGAAAATTAACATTATCCTGCTCAAGCTGACATTTATATTTAAGTTCTTGTTTTATAATACAATAGAGTATTTGAGACCTCTAAAAAAATATAGATGCATAGCCTAGATGCAGTTTATTCTGTATTTCTATTAACATATGTTTTTATCCAGTATTTCTGGAAAGCCATGGCAAGAATTATGACAAGCATGCATTATGTAGAAATTCTGGCACACCACTATTCTGTTGTTTTAACTTCTGTCAGTCATTCTGGAGGCATAAACATGATATCATTTTAAAAAATTTCTTCTCTTAGTGTATCTGGCCTTTACATCTTCTCTCTGGGTGAAGGGGCTTCCTTCTAAAACTTTTCTGACCCAAGCCTACTATTTTTCTATAATTACCATAAAATTAAAATATTTAGAATTCATTCCCACAATAGCTGAAAATGGCTAATGAACACGCTGTGACCACTGTTCATATAACCAACTAGCATTTAGAAGCACATTCAACAACACAGAGTGTTGCGGTGACCCAGTCCATTGTGGGGCTGTGGCAGGGGGTCCTCCCCCATGCTTGAGAGACAGGCTTCTTCTAAGGACATTATGTACCCCAGTTCTGTTCCTTTGATTGATTTATTGCTTCTCCCTGCCGCTTTTATCCCTTATATGTAATTTCTTCCTTCCCTGCTTTGCCATTTGCCCTTGTACCTTAATCCCACCCTTGCGGTATCCCTACTGGTTCTCTTGCCCTAGCCCCATCTCTGTACCACCCTGCACCCTCATACCCTTGGTCCCGATGCTCTGTCCACCCCGCGGACCCCATATATAAACACCAAACCCTTCCTCCATTTTGTCCTTGGCCCCTAACCTCCCTCCGTGATGAGGCTGAAATAAATCCTCGTGTGGAACATCATGCCGGGACCCTTCCTGACTCTTTTATTGACCACCTGTGAGTGTGTGAGTGCCGGCTGCTTTTCTGGCTGAGATAGTTGCTGCCTGCCTTCGCTCCTATGAGAGCCTGCTCCCTTTTGAGCTGCCCCCCTCCGGGGGGCCACCCTTTTATGGAGGCTCAATGAACGGGACAGGATGGGAGCTATTAGCACATCTGAGCTCGCCAGCTATAGCGCAGCGGGCCCTGCTGGAGTGGCTCCAGTCCCTGTGGAGACGCTTTTGGGAGGGTCGTGGCACCTTCATCAGCGCATGCCGTGACAAGAGAGAAAACACTTTGTAGCCCCTGCCACCAATCAACTACTCTTGAAGGAGAGAGAAGTTGATCTAAAGGCTCCTTCCATAAAAAAAACCAAGACGGATTTCTTATCATCAAATAACAACACTGGACCTCTAAGTACTTTTTTCTTCTTTGATATAGCACTCACAATTTGTCCACATGCTCTACCAATTAAAACTGTAGTAGAAACAACATGAACTTACAGAGTAGGTTATTTTAGACATGCACCAAAGCAACCCTGATAAAAGCCTAGGAATTCTGTAGGGGTCCAGGAGCAATATTTGGCTATGGTATTTGTTTATTATTTTTCCTCCCTCACTTAAAGAAACATAGTTTTTGATCACATAGGATTCATTGATGCAGAAAGACCTTTTTTTTTTCTGTTTACAACTCCACCTCTGCCCCAAGGATTTAGCTTACGCTTAAACCATTTAAACAACTATGTGCCTTATATGTCTGTCCGGTTTAAAAATCTAGTTTCCTATTTTTAAGTCAATTTACTCTTCATCCTGACCTAAGATTTCTGTAGCTACAACCCACTGTCACTTTCTACAGCAAAACCAGTAAACTGTGTAATAAAAGTAGCAGTTCTGCCATGACAAGATAAAGCACTGTTCAAGTCCCTCAAACCTTTTGTAAAGCAATTCTTACAAGTTCCAATTCTGCTTTTTAAGCCTGCAAACCCTTCACTTTTTACAGTTTTACACATTCCTCAACTTCTTCACTAAAAACTTTCTCCTCCTTTCTTTCTTTCTCTCTCTCTCTCTTCCTTTTCCTCTCATATTCTAGGATAATAAATTACCTATTCCAACAGAGGCACAAACTTTTTAAAAAGTATTTCACATTACAGTGATTAGCAACTGCATTTTCCTTTATTGCTTGTACTTGGTAGGATAAAACAAATGAGCCCATAGGTATACATCTGTTAGGTTTAAATAATACATGAAAGTGACTGGTAGCATTAAAAAAGGAGAAAGCATATTTTTCAAGGACAAAATTCTGTGTGTTCAAATGCATTTCTAACATCAAATAGTAGCATTATACACTTAAATCAGGAACTTTACTTCTTTCAAAACATAATTATACTGTTCAAAGAAAACTACTGAAACTACTGTGTACTTTTATGAAATGATACAATGCAACTGCACTTTGGAGAGCACATTTCATACAAACTGCATTATGAAATGTACCACAGAGATAAATAATAGTTACACAGTCAAATAACAAACAATAGCAGAGAGAGAACATTAAGTCATGAGAGATGGAGAAGAATATATTCTAAAAAACTTGAAAGGAGGATAGAGTCAATAAGATAGATATAAAAGCATTTCTAGGATACAAGAACAATAAAATAAAGGTTTTCAGAACAGCTAAAGTAAGACTGCATAAATAAGATACGCAAGGTCTCTACTATGTAAGCAGATGAAAGAGATTGAGTTACAGCCGCAGAGTAAAAGTCATCACTTATTTTCTGCCATTTTCTGACTAATTGTCATATGGCCGGTGAACATTAAGCAGTTGAAACATTCTGACAACCACCACTGTAAAAATATGAAAAATTGGCATGACAAGCCCAAGTAAGTGCTGTCAATACTAAACATGCAAAATAAATGTCAGGGGGGTTATTTGACTAAACGCTGGAGTAGTTAACCTTTGATGCTATGATTGATCTTGAGTGAAAATAAGAAGGCACCAGATGAAAGTGAGTATGCTGAAAAAGTCGTTACTGTTTGTGGAGGTCCTAAATCAAAGAATCAGATATTAATAAAACAACAGATATTATAGCTAATGGCCCCTCAAGCAATGCTTCAGATGAGTAAATTTAATATAATGGGCACCATACCATGCAGAGATCTTATCATAGTATTAGTACAAAATATCATTTTAAAAGGTAACTAGACCTTTAGAGAGGCTAAAGGAGAATGAAACATCAGTAAATTCTACAATGAACAGTGATGAATCTGAGAAAGGAGTAATTTTGTTTGTTGAGGTAATGATTTTGAGAAGGTCAGTTTGTGTAATAGCACCAAGTTAGTGTCTTGCTGGAGTTTATTGAGCAGCCACAGAAGAATAGTCAGACAGAACAAAGGTGTATAGTACTGTAAAAACTGCAGAAATTGTGCTATTGAAAAGGCAGATCAGCCTCTCGATATAAAAGAGAAAAAGAGCACATATTGGCTTTCATGTTGAAGTGAAAAAAAACATCATAGGAGTTGGATTTCTTCTTTCCCCCATAATTCTCTGTAGGTTGGTAATTTTTTTTACTAGAAAAGTGAAAAGACAAGTGAAAATGACAGCTACCTTCAGTAAAACTGACAGTGAATTTCCAGCTTTCTTTTGCAGAATAGGAAGTTAATAGATAAGGTGTATCAAAGACTGTCCTTGTGCTCGTGTACAAATTGACTGGCACCATCACCTTTAAAATGTCTAGAAAACTTTTCAGTCACTTAAGTTTTAGGAATTTGATCTGAAAGGAATTCAGCATTTAATAGAAATCCAGGAGGATGGATCAGTAACATTCTTACACAGGAAGCAAATATGTTAACTGAAAAAATTAGAAGCTCTTAAAAACTGTGAGGCTGAGTGAAATGAGCACTGAGAGTAAGATAGCATTGTTATTTGACTCATATCACAGATGAATTGATCTATATTTATTTAGAACTAATTTCTCTTGTTTGCTTGCTCATTAACTGTCTGAAATGAACAAAGTAAAGAAAATTTTGCATGATATTTCAATATGGAATAAACCTTCCCTTTGTGTGATAACTTTCCATATAATGCGTTTAATGTAGGGGCTATTTAATGATTTAAACTTTGAAAATCAAACTATATTATATTACATGTTATGCACCAGTTCCGCTCAAAAACTCTGAAAGCATTTCCCCTGCAATTACAGTATAGTAAGCAGTACTTAATCTGTCAATCACAGTTGAGTCAATATTTCTGATTCGCATTTCAAAATGTTGCCTTAGAAATGACCATGTAAATCTGTGAGAAAATAAGGATGAAAAGATTAAAATAAACCAAAAAAATCCTTTGACAAACTTGTTTGAATTAATCTCTGAACAAATCTACAAAAGCTAACACTGAAATCCATACAGTGTCATACAGATTAATCACAATAATCTCAATGTTGTGACATGAAAAATTATAAGAAGGACCAATGAAAGCTGTTGCCTAGATTACAAAAATTCTGGCTGATAGAGAAACAATTTGGTGCCAAAATAAAAAGTTGAAATCAAATTAACTGCTGCCCTCTAACAAGTCTTTCTTAACAATGAAACTTATCACAATGACAGAAAAATAGAGATGTCACTGGCAGAATGCAATTCAACAGATAAATATAACAAATGTACAAGCAACAGTTATCTTTTCAAGAAATAAGGATTAGATGGTTTTCCAAGGCACAAAACTATCTCCATAGGTCTGAAGTCTATAATACCTTGGAGAAATTGTCTGCTTTTGTTATATCATGTCAGTTTCGTTTAAATTCTTGATCTAAGAGCCCTTGCAGGCAGTTGTAAAGGCTTTAAAATCCTAGGCACAATTACAAACACATGAAGTTCTTCATATCTAAGCACTTATTTATATTATAGGATTAAAATCTCTTCTCCAACTCCCCCAGCAGAAAAGTGTTTTACTATTTAGCACTGGAACACTGAGTTTCTTATTCCCTAGCATTGTTTCTAATAAGAAAAAGGTATAAATTTAATGAGTATTCCACTGAAAAAAACCACCAAAATTGTTGCCAATGGAAAATGCATAGGCATAGTATGTATGCTTTTTCTAGAAATCTACTTTCTAGAAGTAGACTATGATAGTTTATCTCTCTCACTTGCCCTAAACCTAGTAAACCATCTACACAGGTTTCTTTGGCTTCTGCTTTTGTTAATTTACACATTTTTTTAATAAATAAGACAAATGTCACAAAATTGCTCTGCTGTTAGTACAGGGTACCCACATTTAGCAATGTTAAGTCCAGCTTACAGGCTGTGGACAGAAGCTGGCCTGAAAGATACTTCTGCAGGGCTCCTACATTTTCCTAGGAGATAATTAGGCAACTAACAAAGGACAACCAATTAACAGAGCCTGACCAGACACACATTTCCATCTGGATGTGTTCTCTGAGACAGAATTGGTACCTGTTGCTCCTACCACAGTCAGCTGAGATGGAAAGGAGGACATGATGCATGTTATGCTGCTTCTTCCGCTGCCGGTCTGAATATTGATCATACTGGGTCCCACCACAGATGGGGGACACTCAGTTGGACACATAAGCACACGTGGGAGGAATTCCAGAATTGCTAAACAATCAAACTGGCTTTGGCTTCCCTGAGAATCTTCTAATAAATAAGTCTCTTGTTTATATCTCTCATTACATACATTATTTAATATAGCGTTATTAGTCATAAAATGTCTGAATTTCTTAGTCTCTCATAATAACATAATGGCCCATTTTACTGATTCTTCAGAATGTTATCTTAACTAAAAATTTAAGAGCTCTGATGCAACAACACAAACCATAGCCTAATAATTAAAGAATAGAATTACAGAATGGCTTGGGTAGGAATAAACATATTTTCATGTTTTTATTTTCATTACTATTTTATAAGTGAGTTCCACAGAATGTAATCTCATCCCTCAAAACTGAGAATTTTATGTAACAGAAATTGCAAGAATTAAGTGCCATTGAAAATTTTGCTGCAAATATTCAAGTATAGAATTTATATAAAAATCCTGGAAAAAATGTTATATCTATGATTTTTCTTTTTTTTTTTCCTTTTTTTTTGTGATATAATTCACAACTGAAAAGTCTTAGAAATGGTAACTATAAAAGATTTCTATTCTACACTTATAAATGAAGCATTGTTCCATTAAGCATTCTTCTAAATTAACAGGTCTTGTAAAAATAATTTTTTACTTACTTTCTTCTGGGATCACTCAGGTAAGACTCCTCCTTAAGTTTTTTTTAATTTTTTTTTTATATTACACCAAGAAAAATAGAACACCTTTACTGCACAGATTAATTATTTTCCTTCTTGTGAAACCCAATCCTCTTCCTATATCTCCTAATCCAGATCTCTATTCAATATTCATTTCCTTTCTGCACCCTTCTTTTTAAAATAGCTAATATAATCTAATCCACTGGTGACATTTACAGGGAATGAATGAAGACCTGTCTACTGAAACTTTATATGAGTTAGTTCATTTAAACGATCCTTCCAGGAAGATATCAAGGATTAAGCAAGTAGCATCTGACATAAATTCCTCCAAGGAGTTTTATTCTTTCCAATTTCTTAGAAGAAATTTGGTTAGGTTTTAACTCAATTTCTCATCAAGAATTGCCACCTGCCTTTAATTTGATGCACAACGGAAATCTGCAGACTCACAAATACTAAAGTGCATAATAAACTTTTTTGTGCATTAACTTTAAATCTATTCAACATAATGCAGAAAGGAAGATTGATTTAACTGGAAAATAAGTTTGATGTGGAACTGGAGAGGCAGAGTTCAAATCTGTGGTCAGCCTCAAAGTTTATGTGCCATCTTGGTCAACCACCAAGTGGCCCCAAGACTACTTCTGTGCCTACAGAGAAATTCATACAGAAAAACACCATCTGGCTGCTTCACCACCTAAAGTTTACACAAGAAGCAAGGGAAAAACTGAACCTCTCTTCATTCACTTTGCTGTGAAACCCTTCTGCATCCTCCAATTAATCATATCATGTGCTGAAGTACATTACAAGGACTGCATGTTAAGTCCTCCCCTCATTATGACATGCATGTATATTCTCATTTAAGATATTTCTAGACATAAAATTCTGCCTACATTCATCTCAAAACCTTGCTCAGTATTTCGTCTGTGGTTAGGCCCATTCTTCAATGCTTATGTCTGCTTATTTAGGCTACACAGATTTCAAGTCCCTCCCTCATGACTCCATCCTATTCCCAGAGGCAGAGAGCCACAAAGCTTAGGGAGCATTAGCACATACTGTAAAGAATCTAAGCCTTAACCTTTCTATAGCTACATTTTCTTTAAAGAAAGATAAACACAACAGAAATACTGGGATACTCAGGGGTCTAATATTGCTGGCTAGAGAAAAGCATGAAACAAGTAAGGTGAACCTGTTCTGTCCAATGTGCTAGTAGCAGAAATTGATTTGATCACATTTATTTAAGTTTTAGGTGGCACTGTCTTGTTCTGCAAAAGATCTGTGAAGTCAGTATCTGGGAGAAATATGATACTGAACAGGAAATAACGCCTCCCTCAATGGGTAGACAATCATATTTTGAAAGAGTCTAATCACTAGCAAACACTCACTACCAGCAGAAATACTGAAATAAGCACTTCTTTTTGAGAAAAGGAAGCTGGAGAGATACAGAGACAGTATTAAACCTAATGTACATATCTAGACATTATTACTATTACTAATGATTTCCAGTGATGGCGTAGTTATCTCTTTTTCTTTCATGTTTTAAAGCGCAACCTATAACTACTACAAGACCGCTTTTAATCTATTAGACTTATAACTCTATTTCTTTAGGCTCTCACTGGTATGAATATTCTGCATGAGTTTAATACGCTCATTTTTAAATTATAATGATTCCTGAAAAAAAAAAAACCCTGAATGTAAATCCAGCAGGAGCTGTACAGCAAGGCAATTTCTGCTAAAAGTCAGACTCCATCCACAGATAGCTATACTTATTTGTAGCAGTGTTTTACACGAGATAAACTACTTATTCTGGAGACTTTATTGCTTGCCTGTATGAACAAGGGATGGTCCCAACATTTTAGTAAGACAGACATTTGCTCAAAATTTTTACTACTGAAAGATAATGTCTGATTATGAAATGGTTATTCTATGGTTTAACCTCTTTGTAATATATCCAGTAAAAATTCTAGAAATCCAACAGGACTGGCTATCCAGATGCACAAGGGTTAAATGAATGGGTTAAATCTACTCATAGCTTGATACCTGATTACAAATTCAGAGCTGCAGTCCTAAAACTGGTCATAATCATAATTGTACTGTACAGAAAGAAAATGTCTACAAGAGTTTTGTTTCTAGTATCTGGAAAATATTTAGAGCATATGCCATTATTACTTATTACAGAATTCTGTCATCAAATATTAGCATGTCGACTAATGATAGAATATAATCAAATCTGTTACAGTCAGTCATAGACAGACAGTCTACTTGTTTGGATTATGATTATCCATTTTCTTTTACTGGGAAAAAATAGTAGAAGTATTGATATTCATATCTGAGGATTCATAGTTAGTTAGCAAACACAAATGAGATGATGATGCAAGTTTAGTCTTATTTAAAGACTATTAGTAATAGAGACAGTTCCTGAAACTTCTTTTCATTGGTTAAATTTTTTGTAAACTTTAAAACTGAGATGGCAATCTGGCTTTGTTTATTTTTAAGAATGAATGCATCGAGACAGTTTCATTAAGAATAGCAGCACTGCTCATCCAGAAGATATCTTAATCACATAAAAATAAGCAATCTGCATTATATATTAATTTTTTCAGTTATGAACTGATGAGGAGCAATAAGTGATGAATAACCTGAGAGAGCCATCAAAGCAATTTGACTTCAGAATTCAGTTGAGTAACCAGGGAGTTAGTTTCAACAGTTTTATTATGGGATCAGGTAAATATTTAGTATCTACTCTTGTGAGAGTATAAATTTCATGTCCAAGAGAGAGCTTTTTGGATGTTTGCTCAGTGCTCTCATCTTCCCCACAGGAGAATGAGAATAAAATAATAATTACGTATGAATGTAATACAAGCTGCACATTCAATCAAGTCCCATGCGCAAACTAATGCATGTAAGATAAAACAAGAAATTAATTTCCACACGAAGATTTTGCTCATGACTTTCATAAATTATAGATTACTCCATTTGATTAAGCTGTTCCTATATTAGTAATGTAGCAGACAGCAAAAAAGTGCAAAGCTTTTGCCAAAACAAGTTGTAACATTATTTAAATAATGTTTTAAAAGTTTGCCACTATTATCAACTTTTCTTCAAATCATTTCCCTGCTAATTTTACCAGATTAGTAAACATAAGCAGGCATGTGCCTTGATGACAGGAACCCCTGTAACTGTGTCCTCACCATTTAAAAAGGATTCTAAAGTACTTGAATGCATCCCAAGAAGGGCAGCGAAAATGGGGAAGGGACTGGAAGACTGAGAGCCAGAAAGAGTCGGGGCTTGAGTGGTGCCTTGGAGACACAAGCGCAGCAGGCAGGAACAGAGCCACAAGGACCCAGAGGAGCCCTGACAAGGGTTGTGCTCAGTGTCACCGAGGACAAGAAGCAATGCCTGGGGGCCAGCCCTGGTCCCATCCTGGAAGTCTAGAAAGCTTCCTCTCACCAGATGGGATGCACGAGAGCAGCAGGCACCTGACCAAAATGGCCCAAAGGAGGCTGAGAGCTGTGCTCAGTGCTGCAGAAGAAGGCAAAACGTGCTGTAGGGCATGAGACAGGGCATGCCTGTATTCACGGGGCATGAACAGCAGGCAGCAACCTGGCCAAGAGGAGCCAGTGGCAACCTTAGTGTCACATGCTCAGTGTTGTCCCTCAGTTTCAAGAGATTCTACCAGCTCCTCAAGGACTTCTCTCTGATGTATTTGGGCTGGTTCCAGGCCAACTATGGCAGTGGGAGATGGGAGGATGTTCCATTTTATCCTGCTCCAGGGCACTGTGACTGCAGTGTTGCAGGATGGTGACACTGTGCCACAAGGGTGACAGGGTCCTGCATTCACAATTCCACTTGCAACAGACTCATCCTCCACCCAGCATCCTTCAGAGGATGACCTTTGGGATGCTGGCCCCAAGGCAGGCCCTGTGCCAGGAGGCCCAGAGTGCTGTCCCTGCCCTTGGTGACCATGCACTGGACACAGCTGCTCGCCGACAATGGTGCATTCCCTACCATGAACAAACCCCATGCTATCACCCTTCTTTCAGGCCATGGAGGAAAACAATCCTGCAGTTCTGAGACTACCTCTGTTGTCTGTTAAGTTATCCAGAACTCTGTGTTACATCCTCCTCCACCTCCTCCTCCTCCTCCTCCTCCTCCTCAGTACACCTAAATGTTTACTGACTTAGCTCTTGTTGTAGCACGAATAAGTATTTATCATGAACAAATAATCCACTTTCTCAAGAAAATTATTTCAGTAACCTACATTTTTAAATAATAATCACAAACAAAGATATTAGTATTCCTTAGAGTTAAAATGAGAGATTTTTTTTTTCTTCTCTCTGCAGAGCTTATATAGGACAAAATACAAGACAAAGAACAATTGAGGATTTTCTGAAATTTCAAAATGTTCAGCCATCCACTGACAAGATGATGTACAACCCACACAGTTACTTGAAAGAGTCTCATAAGAATGTTATTGACTATTGTAACATGCGCAATATAGGATAAAGTGAAAAAATACCATGGCAAAGGCATAAGAATAAAATAGCATTCAAACCATCTGCATCTCAAACTATTCTAACTTGTTTAATGAGTTACTGATTATACTATATAATTATTTAACAGTCTGTGTCATTAGTCATATTGTTCCACACAGGGAACCTCACAGGTTTTCACTTTCTGTCCATGCAGTCCTACTACACCCCTTGGAACTGCCTTTTATTTATTTATTTATTTATTTATATATTTTTTTTTTTTGAGCTTCCATTATCTAATTGCCATTTTATTCTGTCTTTCTCTGGTTGTCTTGGGGAGTCCCGTTCTAACTAATGACAGCTTGAAGGTCCGGCCAATCTCTCAATGATACCAAAGTACTGCATAGACTCTGTTAAATTTTGCAAGTTATTCAAATATTTCCACCTGCCTGCAGGGAACATGGTTTGTTAACACATGCAAAATCCCAGTTTATTCAATTTAAATGTTTCTCATGCTTTTTTCCCCCTGATTTTTACAATGTCTCCTCCATTCCCTTTTTTGAGAATGGAGATTTTTTCATGGTAGAAAAATATTGCAAAAAACTAAGATATACTTCAAAAAGAAAGCTAATTTAACTATTCCTATTTTGTGGTTAGCTCTGTAGAGTTTGTAACCTGCAAGATGTCTACTGATCTGTGTCAATAATATGGCAGTTGTCACACTATGGTACATAATGGACAAGTGCCACAGTACTAAAAGCATTGTCATCTGAGGTATAATCTCTATCTACTAAGTCACTTTTCTGGACTGAGATGAATTATTATGTAAACACACTTGAATCTTTTTCATTGGAAGGCAGCTTTCACCTCCATTTCCACATAAAAAGTTTGTATGGTCACAAAGAGATGTGGGGAGAAGAGGAGAGAGAGAAGGCACATGCAGGAAGTCATGGAAGGCACATGTCTTCCAGCCATGTGGCCAGGAATATCTCCAGGCTGAAGCCATGGCATAGTTTCAGCCCTTTCTCAGTCTTATATAACTTCATTTTTCTGAATTTGTGTTGGAACTAACTCAACAGCAAAGCAGGTTTTGCTTCCAGCCAGGACATTCTTATATCACCTGCTCCTCATGCAGAGAACTGCTGGATGATGTCTGTCTGTCTGTCTCACCACTGAACTGGCAGAGGGAGGGAAAGAGGAGTGACGAAGGGCAGAATTCTAAAATCTGTGTAAAGATGCAGAAATTAAGAACTTATTACTATCTGCAATTAAGAATTTTAACTCCAAAGAAATTTTGTCTTGCCAGTTTTAAGGTGGTCATCTTTATGTACCAGTATGCTTGCTGTGATTTGTTATTTAGATGAATTATTTCAAACTTTGATTGGCAGTCCCAAAGTTTACAGAATGTGGCTCCATGGGATTAAAGCCAAATGCTGGCACTCTGTCATATGGAATGTATCCCCACAGCAGGTAAACAATAATCATCCAGAAATGTTCTCCCGCACGTATCTGATTACTTAAATTAATCTTTAATGTGAAATTATTCTCAAAAACTGGCATCTAATTCATCTCACTGTGTTACAGAGGGAATCACACTGTTTACACATTCATAAAACACCAGAAATAGCTACATGAAAATTTTTCATTCCCCCCCCCCATTTTTTCACATGGCACACAGAAATTTTCATTAAAATTGCCTTATGTGCTGTATAATTTCCAATGGCAGATTTGACACTGTATTTTGAAATCATTTTAGTGTTTCCTCATTGTGATTTTGTGATTAAAATCAATAATTCTAGCCATAATAAAGTCAGGAAAGCTTTAGAATTCTCTGAGACTGCAGGGATAAATTAGTTGTGAGTAATAATTCCCATTCAATGTCCTGTGCTTAAATCTGAATACAAGATGTAAACAATACATATGAACTGTAACAACAAGTTAGGTTGTTAATGTTAAGTAAAAGAGGGTGCACATGGACCTGTGCTGTCACAAACAATGCAGTATGTGGATCACTGTGGCAACAATGCAACTTCCACTGCTAATGCAATTGAAGGTAATTAAGAGACAGAAAGAGGGATGATTTTTTTTTTCTCAGTAGCATTTTAACTGCCTGTAATTATACACACCTTCATGAAATTATATGCATTTATACTATTTAACCACTGGTAAAAAGAAAATGTTCCTTAGCTTTGGTGTTCCCCTGTAATTAGATCTCAGCTTGCAATCTTTGCAATTAAAAAAATGGTTGTGTGAGGAAGGGAAGACAAAATAAAAAGACACTGATTCAACCCTTGTATCTCTCAAGTACAAGTGTGATACTCTAACATGACTATTCTTTTCACATTTTTCAAAACTGCTGGAAACAGTACAGAAACCTTTTTCATATCAGGCCAGCATTTAGCTCGGCAGAACCTGGGACTTTGGAAGCAGTTACCCTCAGACAGGCGCAACTTAAGAACTCAATAAACCCTCACTACCTTTTGTTATGTTCTTATGGAGAAAACTCTCCCCTCCTTACTAACCATCCTGGCTAATGATGAAAAATGCCACCATTTACAACTTCACCTTTTGTCTCTTGAACCAAATGGCTGAAGCCTGCATTAAGAATAATTCAATGTCACAGCTTATCTTTTTGCCCAGTGGGGGTCTTTACTGAAATGTGGCTATGAAAGCAATTTCCATGTTGATGATGATGGCTGAAGCCTTTATGATTCAGATCCAAACTAGTTTAAAAAGCAGAAGGATCCCACTGTGACAAGCCACAAGTATCTTCTCCTTTCAAAGGAAGTGAAATTGAGATGATATATAGCACACGTGGGTGCTTGGATTCCTTGAAAGAAAGCCACATAAAAAATGTTATATATAATGGCATCTTGTAGCAGAAGTGCTTGTAAACTCTTATTTGCAGATGTTAATAAGACAGCCATGAAAATCGAGTCAGATATAAAGCTCGGCATTGTTACTACTCAGCCAAAGAGTTTGTTCTGAAGTGCAAAGTAAGGAGAAATAAGCTTGATCATGGGAAAACAACAAACTTGATTACGTCTCAATCATTGAAAAAAACAAACCAAGAAACTTTTTTGATACTATTTTAATTTCCTGTTACTATACAATTGCTACTCTGCTTGTAATATAATCTTCCTGTGCCTAAAAATCATAAATGTAAGACATACAGTTTTAATTTTTGTGAGGATGATACCAGCATCCAAGGTGGTAGAAGAGAGAAATAGAGTAAGAATATATTCTCTTATAAAAAAGAAAACATATACATAAGCATAGATATAACACTTATTTATGCCATACTCTGTTAAGAATACAGACGTTTATATATATATATAATAAACCTAATATATAATACACAAAATATATAAAGCATAATAGTATTTTCATATCATAAAACGCCACTATATATAACCTTTATGTGGCATCTGGCATTATAATAGCTGAAATATTTGAATGTATATTATGTGTTATAAAAAGAAATAGCTTCTAAATAGTAACTTCTATAAGAAGTTAACTTCCAAAATAAGCTGTTTGACTTATGGGAAGCCTTAAGACTTGTATTTCATAAATGTATCACAAAGCTTTGATACTAATTAACTTACATTTTAAGTTACTTGTAATTACATTATAATACATTTCAAAACCTTAATTCTGAATAACTTCCCTATAATAATCAAATTGTTTTTAGTAGAAACTTGCATAAATGGGTTCAGTCATTGAGATCAATACAAATCGTTGCATAAGCTTAAATTTATCCATTGGAGGAAAAGCAGAGACTTAATTAGCTGTATCGTCACATCCTTTCTTTCCAGTCAGTTTACATTTCCAAACCCAAATATTCAAAATAAAACCAAGTAATTCAAACTGACAAATACTGACCACAGAATTTCTTTTTAATTTCAGATGTATGTGAGGAGACAGAACAGACTTTTTCCCTATGACAGCAGCTTGTGACATGCTCTCTTCATTATGACTTCAGCCTTCAACAGGTCCATGAGGAGAATCAATATAAAGTGGACTGACATGCCAGAGCAACTCACTGGTACACCACAAAGCATGTCCTTTAACACTAAGATTGCTACGGTGGTATGCTGGGTCTGTCTGGGATGGAATTACTCAATTAATCTTCCCAGCAGCCCATGGGTGTTGTGTTTCCCAGCTGTGGCTAAAACCATGCTGGTACCAGAGCACTGTTTGGCTGCTGCTGGACAGCGCTTGTCCAGAAGCATCAGGGCTTCTCTCCACAGCCTTCCCCTTAAAGGCCAGGAGGAGGGGGTGGGTAAGTGGTTAGACAAGGATATAGCTGAGGTAGCTGAGCCAAACTGAACATGGGAAAGCCCATACTGTACAACATCATGCCCAGCAATAAAAACTCAGGGAATGGAAGAGGAAAGGAGCATGTTCAGTGTTATGGAGTTCCTCTTCCAAAGAAAACACTACATGTGCTGAGGCCCTGCTTTCCAGAGAGCAGCTGGACATTTGCTTACTGATGCAAAGTAATGAACAGATTTCTCTTTTTGCTGTGCTTGCATGTGCAGCTTTTCCTTTTCTTATTAAATTGACTTCTTAATCCACCATTCTTTTTCCCTTTCCTCTGTTTTTCTCCTCATCCCTCAGGAGAAGGAAGTGAGCTAAAGGTAGGGGGGCTGTTTGGCTGCCGGCCATGGTCAAACTACCATAACTCATTTAGTGTAAATGGATGTCTACATTTCAGGAAGAGAAGGCATTTTGCCAGACAAAGCAGTATGTTATATTTTGGTGGTTTTTTTTCACAGTAGCATCTATCTCTTTGAGAGTCTCTGAAATTAAAGTAGGAAATTAAGAGCACATGCATTTCTTTACCATAACTATGCAGATATTTGCTGATGATAGCCCAAATTTCTACTGAGCCAGTAGAAATTCTACCCTTGAGATATATAAAGCTCAACTGGACATGGCCCTGAGTAACTCGATGTAGCTTTGAAGTTGGCCCTGCATTTAGAGGGCGACATGAACTCCAGTAGTTGGTTGTTACCTGAATTATTCTACAGTTCTGTGATCTAGTACTCTTTGCTTCTTTCAGAGTACTATTTGAAAAAGTCGTTTTCAGCTTTCCAGAAGGCTAGCAATGGCTTTAATGTACAGGTAATGTTCATGATAAGACAAGCTGCCTGCATTCAGGAGTTGGGCTACTTGTTCTTTCTGTCTTTCCTAGTATTTTTTTTTTTTTTTGCCAACAAAGAAATCATTAATCAGAAGCAGCATAAATAAATACAGGTAAGTGGTTGAAAAGGTAGTGCCAAAGTGAAAGGCTGCCCTAATTCTCAGTTACTTTTCTCAGACCGGAAAAAACAAACCCAGTAAGCATTATTTTAATTAAGTTTGAGCATTTATTACATCACTGATGTGCAAGCTTGTGGACCTGGTTTAGTTCTCTGAGGAACACAGGGAAACCAGAAGGAGCTGAAGCCAGGAGCCACAACTTCTGGTTGCAAAAGGGTCTCCATCACAGTCATTTAAGAAACAGACAAAACGTGTGAGGCGTTTCCTCTAGTCAAGGGAGCTGTATTATTGACATATAGGCTGAACCTGACTTGCAAGAACTTTTCACCTCCTCTTCTGCTGGTAAGTGGGGAGATTTGGGAGTTGCTTTCTACTGCACCCTACACAATCTGCAATTTAAAGCCATCATCTCCATCATCTAAGTGTTGTTCCCACTCATAAAAGGATAGGGCCACCTTGACATGATCACTGGCAGTGTCAGGACCATCTTTTCTGGATCACTGTATATTTTCAGAATATGAGGGACATATCAGTGTATCAGAGTACAGGTGATCTCTCCACAACTTACCTGTCAATAATGGCACACATGTCAATGGTGACATTGGCAAAGCTTCCCAGCTCGCCTTGCTCCACTGCATGCAAATCCACCAGCTGATCATCCACATGAATACTCTGCATGCATCCTTGAAAAGAATGCTCAAATAGAGAGTGATCCGAGTCATTCATCTGGACAGGAAACCCTGTAGAGAAGCAAAATAAAGAGCATTATTGACCTCATCTGCTATTACTGAAGCCAGGATTTTTTCAGAGGAAAATAAATATATGTTTCCTAGATGAGGGAAGAAAAAAGTTAACATGGGAAGGAAATATTATAAAGTTATTAACTTACATTGCAATGTTATTGATTTAAGTAATTGTTAACTACTTGAAAGAATTTATACAGTACAACTGATGATTCATTAATTTTTGTCTAAAGCATGGAATTCTTCTGCTGCCTTCTCCTCCAGTTCTCTACTGTTGTTTCTCATTCCTTCCTTCTCATATAAATATTATTGGAATAGGAAAAAGATTTATCTCCTTACTGTATTTTAGATCTTACATTCTAATTTCTCTGATTTTTCTGACTAGAAATGCAGCCGAAATGAATTTCCAGTTCAGCCTTCTCTAGAACTCATTTTCACTTTGCCTTTTGTTCATGAGCAAAGAATACTTGTGCTAGCACCTTTCTGTAAACTTGAAAATAGTCCTAAAATCTAATGTCCTGGATCACTTCTGAGGAATCAGAGGACATTCTGTAGTATTTGCAGTTTAGCTCTGAATGCATTCACTTTCTTGTCCATTTGAAGGTGGTTTATAAGAGATGAGAATGACTTAGTGTCTGGCTCAGGCTAAAAGGCAGGGAGACAGAGCATGTTTGTATGCAATTGTTTAACTGAATGCCCTTCAGAAGTGAACGTGTCAATTTACTTAAGAAAAATGTCCTTGATAAGACTGTGGAGAGCCTCATTCAGTACTTATAAATCTTTAACAATGTACTCCCTGAAAAAGACAGAATCCATTGAAGAAGGGAGCAGGAAGGAAGACAGAGGGGGTAACAACAGTTTGTTTAAAAGAAAAGAAGGTAAAAATCCTGAAAAATGCATAATGCTTTTGCAGATTTCAGCTAGGTAGATGACCAGCCATGCAGTACTTGTCTGACAAGGGTAAAATATTGCACACATTTGCTCTGATAGCTAAGACAGATTTTACAGCTCCCATTCCTTCTCCCACTTTTCTATCCACCTTGCCAATCTCCAATGCCTTATACCTTCCTCAATAGCATTTGTGGAGATAGAAGAATATCAGATTATCAAATTGACATTATTTGAACAGTGGCAGAAAAAAAGGTAATGAACATAATTTTAAATTCTGTTCCTGAATACAGTTTATCGCATACCACATAAATAGTTGAATTGGCTGAAAAAGAGGGCAATAAGCAGAGAAACAAGCAACAGGTTCTTGAGGTCAGATGATGCCTAATATGCCACCTGTTACTAAAAAAACCCACAACTATTTACACATAAGACTTTGCCAAAATCTAATTAAGACACATTTTAACTAAAAGGCTTTGCCAGAGATTTCATATGATCATTAATGCTTTTTAAAATTTTCTAAAGTGACCCTACCCATCAGCTAAATTTACTTCTGGTAGCTTCTAAGTTTCTGTGACTCACTTCAGTAAGCACTCATTTCAGGCTCCACTGGTGGTGGCACAGAGTTAATCAGGGATGCTATAATAATAAGCTGGAACAATGCTAAAAGTTAGTTCTGACAGCTATCACAAGAAGCTGAGCTTGTATCACCTTTGGACTAAAATTCTGACACTATTTCAGGGAGCCATAAACTGCTATAAGACAGATAAATAACCTCATCACACTAACACATTTGATGGAGAAGGTAAAGCTGCTTGGGAATCCCCCAAGGATTTCCCCAAGCAAGAATCCCCAAACTAACACAAAGCACATGGTCATTTAGATCTTCAGTGCAGTAGCAAAGCAGGGTACGAAACCTGTGTACCACCTTTGGGTTCAGAGCACTTCTGCAATTCCTTTGGTTTAAACATTAAATTCAAGGTTACCAACACTGGGGTAAACAGTAACATTCATGTAAACCTTGCAAAGCCAAGGAAATTATACAGATATATCTGAAAATAATGAAAGATTATCCACCATCCTGCAAACACTAACTGAAAAATAAGATCAAAACTGAGAGCCACAATTCACTGTTCACATAAAAAAAGAGTATGAACCAAATATCTAAGTTAAAAATGTATTATTAGATTCAACAATTTGAGACCATTCAAGAATTAACTACAGAGGTATTTCAATAAGTGATCCTCAGCTTCACTGCATCTGAAGTATGCACTACATTAGTGCACAGCTATTTTTGCTCTCTTGGACACATTCCGCAGTTTGCTAGTGTTTGAACCTGCAAACAGAAAAGTGGCAGCTGGGTCCCTCAGCCTCGGTGGAGACCTCATGTCCTTGGGCTCACTGGCTGGAGCAGGAGAGAGTTGTGGGATGGAATGGCTGGAAGTGGCAGCTGCTCGTAACCTAACTACATAAATCAAGCTTTTCTCTATTATCCAGGAGTGGTGTACACTGAGTGTTAATCATCTTGGGATTCTGAATTTTTCTGTATCTATCAATGGATGAAGACTATAATTTTCCCATGCAAATGTCTTTGTTTGCCTGTCTTGCTGCTATTTCCTTTGCTGTTTCTAGTCATGTAAGAAACTGGAAGAGGCGGGAGATTTATGCACTAGTACAGCACATTTCATAATATGTCTGTGGAGCTGACTGGGTGTCAAAGCATTTCAGTCATGTTATACTATAACAGATAGTTATGCTAAGAGATAATTTAAGAAAACAATTCACATTCCACAGGGAGTAGAAAAAGTTGTTTTCAACCATATGCTTCTCATGAAGAAGAAGAAAGCAACTAGATAAGCCTCACTTACATTGTTTTTGAACTACCAGGTGTACAGTCTAATGTCCATTAATTTTGATGAGACCCAGACGTTTAAGACAATTCTGGTTAGTATGATTCAGGGCAAAGCTTCTACGTCAAATGCAAACCTCAAATGACCTAATACCTTGTGGTTGTTAATTCAATACACATGCCAATGCTTTCCCCTTCCAGATTCCCGTTACTGAAACGATTCACTTCCTCATCCTTCAAACAGTGGAAGAAATTTTAAATGAATGAAGTTCTCTAACTAAAGCTGACATTAATGCTGACACTAGGAAGGCTAAGTAATGGATGAACAACTTGGACAGCA
Organism: Dryoscopus gambensis; assembly: GCA_013389985.1. NCBI lineage: Eukaryota > Metazoa > Chordata > Aves > Passeriformes > Malaconotidae > Dryoscopus > Dryoscopus gambensis. The sequence continues at coordinate 5,954 of WEIT01017403.1, read as the reverse complement.
CTTCATTGGTCTTGTTGACAAGAAACTATGTACATTTTCAAAATGCACTTAAAATTCAGTGTGCACAGTTCAAAACAATGTTCATGCTTATGATTACAAATGCAACCTAAAGTCAGGTAAACTCCCTTATCTTGTAATTTCTACATCTTTCTGACATACAGAATCAGTATATTACCATTTTATTTTTTACATTTTAAGCCCACAAAGAGAGGTATTATCCTGCAAAGGTCAGATATGGATTAAATCTGAATTTTCCCATGTTCAAGAAAATTTGTTTCCAGGACTTTGTTCTAATTACTAAACACAAACCAGCCAAATTCTAGATCCAGCTCCTGATCTTAGCTCAAACTTTCAAGAAAAATCAGAAAAGCTAGGGTTTAAATTAATGCTATTTTCTATGTTAGAAGTCACTTCCATGTAAAAAAAAACCCAACTGAATTAAATAAATTAAAATAAATACAATAAAACACCTATGAAACTAAAAACATATTCCTTTTCCAATGTCAAGATCTATGTCTCTTTTCGAATCAGCTGAGTAAGGTTCTACCAAAGGCATTATAAACAAAGGAAGTTGAAGGAAGAATACATTCAAGTTCATGTTATAATAACAGAAGAACATATAGTCAGAACACCTGACGCACTACGTATTTCTGAGATCTGATCTAAGAATGAAATATCATAGTAGATTCTGGGTGTACAATCAGAGATTATTTTGTATATAATCTTGTATATAATTTGTAAATAATTTTGTAAATATATATATATATATATATAAAATCCCCTAGATTTTCTTTGAAATGTAATGCAAATTCTATTGTAACAAGAAGACAACTTTTCTCTATGGCATACATTTTTTTTCCATTTGTTTTATTTGTAAGCTAATGATGGGCCAATGATTGCATACAGATGGTACTTGATATTTTACTTCTTTAATAGAAAAATATACTTCATTAAAAAAAAAGGTAACTATTATCTTAGATATCTTACCTGTAATCCATATTGTTTTCAGCTAGTTGCATGGGTAGCTGCAGGATAGAGTAATCAATAGAAAAACTGACTGACTTCAAGTCTGACAGTGATTTTTATTTATATGAAATATCAAGTATATGCCCAGGTGACTTTCTGCTATGCAGAATGAGAGAAAGGAAACAAAAGTCTTTATCTGTCAGGATAAATAGCAGCACATTCTCATTGAAGGGTCAAGTAATTAAATTTTCGATATATATCAAACAGAGTTAAAAGATGTTTTTCTGAACCCACAGAACACAACTTAGATTCAGTGCCTAACAATGTACTTAGATTGAAGATATAGTTGTTGTTTCACATATTAATAAATAGGAATAGACACTGAAAGAAAAGCTTGATCCACCTACCAATCCAGATTCACTGCAGTAATCTACCCTTGTTGTAGTCAGACCAGAATGAAGTTTTAAGTGTCAAGTGGAAGACAGGCAGTAACTTGGAAAACTAGAAGATTCTTGCTCCAAGAGTATGAAGTAAACCAAACAAATTGCAGAAGGGATGGACAGCATGAATTAATATAATATTTATTTTCAATTTTTGCATTTCTGTAAAGATTTTTTCTCCGTAGCTATCTTTCTGTATTAGGGAATGTGAGGACTAAGGATCAAGTTTGAAATGATATTTGGATCCCACATCTATCAACTGTAAGAACTTTTCTAATAATCATAGAATCATATAATGAAAAAATAAAGAAGAAAAGAATCATGACTTTAGCATCTTTCAGCTTGGCGGAATGTAGAAAGACAAACAAGAATAGGGACTACAATTTGTCTCTGTGTGTTTGAAAGTCACCAAACTCTTGAATAAGTCATTTTCTGATAAGTTAATCTTTTCTTTGCCCTCATTGTTTTTTTTTTTTTTTAATGGAAATACAGAGGTTGATAGCAAGGCAGCGCATTCTATCCCAAAAAATCTTAATTACTAACCTAGCAAACCCAAATACTTCTCTATGCACAGAGAAAAACAGAGTTTAATAATGCTAGAGTTTAGAACATGAAAATGATGTGCTTCTAGCACTCCTGGGGCACACATGAGCCCCTTGGTAAAAGAAGCTAGCATTAATGAAGTCTCTGGTGGACTTCCCAGAATCTTCTCTGTACGTGTAATTTGTAGTATGATGAAAAAGTTTAACTTGATCTCACAAGACTTAGCAGCATTCTCTACCATTGCTGTGATTCCTGAATTTTTTGTCTCCCTTGGAAATCTGCTCTTCAGCCATGCCTTCTTCTCCAAGAATATTTTATCACCAGTTGTCTGCTTATTAATTGGAGCCAGTTCTGGAGAACCATTGAGTTTTTTCAGTCTCTCTCTATACTATCATTCCTTAACTCCCAGCTATATTTCCATTGGTGTATTGACACTGATTCAGTACATGCAAGTTCTTGATAGACAGAATTTTTAAAAAAAAGCTAAGACCTCTCTACTTGAGATATGAAGAGTACCAATACAGCTNACCAAGCCATAGATATAGGCCATGTAGAGCATAATATGTTATCTGAACATTTAATTATACTGGTACTGTTTATAAGTAGTCATCGAAGAAAGAAACAGGCAAATAAGAAAAAGTCCAAAAGATTCTCAGATGATAACAGCTGAGCAACCAGCTGTGAACAGACTATCTTCAAGCCACAACACAACTTGCAAAAATATTATTTTACAAGCTATTAAATGCCTAGAATGACAGCCCAGTAAAAAAGTAGAGGAATACCATTTTGAAGGCACTGACAAAAGCATAAACAAAAGCCACTCACACTGTCTTTGGTAGCAAACAGGAAAATTACTGACAATAACAAGGGAAGGATAAGACTGCAGTATAATTGTCTCTTTTACCAGCTTTGTTGATTCTGTACTTCTTTCAGATTGCTGTGTACTTTACGCTAAACAGCAGTGGAGTTCTCAAGAAGAACTGTTTTGAGACAATTTTCCAAATGGCTGGCCTCAGAATTTAAGATATTCAAATATATTTAGGGTTTCCAATTACTCTTGGAAAATAGCAGGTTTGTAACCCAGGTTGCATGGTAATGGTACCAGTTCAGTTGTTTGAACTGAACTGCGGTGGGCACTGAGGTACATCTCACCTTTAACTATGACATCTCTTTCCTTTCTCTACTTTTCCATGCCAAAAGAACTCTTTTATTTTTAACCTTAGGTAACTACAAATATGCAGCCTCTCCTAATTTTAAAGTTGTCTCCTGCAGAATATGTAGACCATGCCATTCCCAAATAAAGAGATTGTCCGGAAGATTGCAGCCAGTAGTAGAACACCAGCATGATTTTTATTCACAAGAAATTATTTCAGTCTTAATAGATACCACAAGACATCCTAAACATCTGCTTAAGTTGTTAAACCTCATATGTTAGTTCAAATAATATTGAAATGGAAAAGAAATATTTTCTGATAATCCAGAAAGACTTCTATATTCAGAAAAGAAAATACCTATTAGTGTTCTCAGATAAAAATATGTAATGGAAAAAGACCTGTTGCAAACCAGGTGTGATAATAGTCTATTTGAAAATTGCTGCTGCAGACTTGTCTCAGAGTCATAGACCTTACAAACCCAAGCATATATCAACAGTCACCAAAATATAAGATGAAACGTGACTCAGTGGTGGAAGAGAACAAATAAAATTATTGCATGAGGCTGGTTTTAATAACTTTGTCTTAGATGTGGAGAAGATGAGCCTATCTCTCCCAGCTCCATGACTGTGTGAAATCTAATGGCTTCTCCCTCTTTATGGTTGTCTCTGAAGTTTTTCTGGTTTTCTTTAGGTTGGATAAAAGCAAACTTTTGCCCAGATATTTGAGAGCTGAAACAAACCATTCTTGTCTGCTGAGGAAAAAAAGACTGAATATTACTATGAGGTTATGTTAGCATCTATAATTGAGGAGCATAAGGGTAAAAAATTAAGTAAAATAGTGTCAAAAATACATGTAGGTACTAAAACTGACACTTGTTCAAATCACAACAGAAATAAATCAGGTATTGTCTACTCAATGCACAGATGATATTCCAACTCTTCTACACA
>WEIT01017402.1:2434-23295 GCA_013389985.1 Dryoscopus gambensis | reverse complement strand
GTTTTCACACCTCCAAGAATAGTCTAGATTATAGTATTGTGTGCCATTTTAAAGCTTAGAAATTTGTTTGGTGATTTCTTCAGCATTCAGGGATGTAGAGCTAAAACATATTTATGTGACTTTGCTATAGTTTTTAGTGTACTGGTAGTATATTTTTAATTCCTGACAAAATTTCATGTTGTGTTCACATGCCTAATTCAGGCAGGGATTGCTTCAAAGAAAGCCTTTCGTTTGAAATCTTAAAACTTGTAGTGGTTTGAAGGTGTGGTCTACCGTCTTTCATATGCTATTTGTAATGTTGACAGTCCTCCAAGGAGAATTAAATGTAGTTTTATGAGTGATAGAATTGTTGTAGTGTTCAGTAAAAAATGGAAGACGAATATAGAGCTTTAACATCTGTGTACAAAGTTATTAGAGCAATATTTCCAATTGATTTGGTTTCTACCGCCTGTGAAATGTAAGGTACTAAAGAGTGTTGGAAATGTTATTGCAGCCATTTCCTTATAAAAGGGTTCTTTTGGGGCTGAACATGGATTTTCACGTGCACAAGTACATGTGCTGCTGCTGGCCCANGCCAATGACTTTTCAGGTGTTTAGTTCTGAGAATGAGTTCTCTCTGAAATGCCAGTATTATAATCAATATTATTTTTCCCATCATATAACATTAGGCGTGCAATAGGCAAGAGTCAGGTCTGGTGCAAATACAATGGTATTGTTCTGCTTTGAAGTATCTTTCTAGCTTGTTTACCTTTTTTTGCCATTTCTTCTCATGTCATTTCACAAACATATTCTTTCTGTGTAATACACAAAGTTTTTACTTTGGTCTGTCCGTAATAAAAAATTTTCTTTATAAAGATCATAAAAAGAATCATGGTTGTTTATCATGTTCCTCATGATAGTAGCCATCAAACTCAGGCTATTATTCTTTTAATAAAATTGGAGAATTGGTTTGGTTGTTCTACTAATAAAAGAGTTAAGAAAATGCTTCCACAGGCAATGCAAATTTGATTTTTAAAACAAGCCAACAACCCAAATAAGTTTCTAGGTTTTCACTTGTCACTGAAAAATCACTGACTGCTATAATTTTAAATTAGTCACTTTAGCAACTAATACCTGATGTGCTGAAGTGTGAAAATATGAAATGCAAAGAAAACACAAATACATATATGCATATGTTAGTTCAGCAGAAAGAGTACCAACGTAGTGCATATGTGTCATTAGGAACAAATCACAAACATCAAGGTATTTCTGCAGATGCAGGGAGCTGTAGTTAATTTTCTATCAGAAGGTGACTGTTTAAAGGTCATTTCCCAAAGCATAAGTCAGATTCTTTGGGGATGTATCCTTTAGCTTCATCTAATGTTTCATTGACTGAATAAGCATTAAACTCGGTGAGAATGACAGGCTGTAGTAAGTGGATCCCAGGTGGGCCTTGGGATCTGCAGAAGCAGCTGTTCCCCAGCTCCGATAACTCTTTCAGATTTGCAGATCCTTTTGCATCTGACATGGCATGCCAGGCCTTTGTACTGCCCAGTGCTGATGTTTTAAAGGAGAGTAGCTTAATAATTTATTAACTGCTACATTTCCTTTGGGCTTTATCTGTGTGATGCTGTTGAGTCACTGAGATGTGTAAATAATAGAAGTTAACAGAGGCACATTTTTTAAGAAAGCCAAAGCTTTTAAGCTTCTTTTTTTTCCTTTTTTTCTTCCTTTTTTTTTTTCTCCAAGGAATCCTCTGAGAATTTATTGTTGGTTTTTCTTTTGTAACCAGGTAAAAAGTTCCATATATTAGTTCTGGGCTGAAACATGTTTTGAGCTTGTTAACATCATGCCCTCCTCAAAATAATGATAATTAATAGTGTAATGACATGGTATTTTACTGTTTATACACATTTTAAGCTACTGATATTTTTTCAACTTACTACCAATATCAGTCTTTTGTAATGTCTGTCTCAGCTTGTAGTGTGTGCGTATATCAGTTCTTTCCCTCAAATTCATGACACATATTCTTGTCCATTACGTGTGCCTTTGTAATATGTTAGTATAGGTTTTTGAAAGTTTTTAAGTCTCCCAAAGGCCAACTGCTCCACAAATCTAGAAAAAGATGATGAAGAAACTGTAATACTTNTCTGTTTCAGTATCAGTCCGTATCTTCTGTTCCATACTTAAGTTTTACGACACAGAATTACAGAATATTTAATATTACTGTTTTCAGTAGGACTACTTTCACAAGCTGGAGTAGTGCAGTAGTGAATCTGGATCTTTGCAATATTTATTGGTCAGATATAAAACCAGTGTAAAAACCAGTTTTAAAAAAACTGAATATATTTGTTTAGATATGCAACTTAAGGCCCCCCCCAAACATAGACGCATGAGGGCCTGCCTTTAAATAGAGTTTCCCATCATTCTTTGTCCATATATTTAAAAAAGAATTACCAGCTAGAAAGTTTTATTATGTTCAGTGCCTCCTCTCTTCTCTTCTATCAGGACTCCACTTAAACTTTTTGGAGGCACCGATAGGTATTGGGAAGCAAGGTGAAAATTCTTCTACAGAAGAAATTAAATAAATGGGATTTTTAGGTTTGTGAAAATCAGTTGAAGAATATCTGTCTACCTGAAAATATGTGGTAAATAGTGTGGTAGAATAAAATGCTAGAAGTAAATCCTGATATGACTGAGTTTCCCAACTACAGCTGGTGCACTCTCTTGCTCTTGTGTCCCTACGTTTGGGGACAGTGCTGTGCAGATTTTCACATGCTATGATACTGCTTTTATTTCTGTGAAATCACCAATGTTTTACTATTAAAAAAGCTGAGATAATGATTATGGGGCACTTGCAGACTTTATGCTGGTTTGAGAATCAGGATATGATAGCATGAATTGTTTTTCATCTGTTCAGCAGCATTCAGGCTCCATGGAGGCTGAGAGCGTTATGAAAGCTTTTCATATCTGAAAAATAGTAGACCAAACCTGATAAGTATCAGCATTGAACAGAACTGGTTCCTCACGTAAAGAATGATACATCCTTTTCTGTAGATAAAGCAAGCGAACAAGTCCTGCTGGTGAGACCCATTCAAGCTTCCCCTGAACAGGCTTAGGTTTTCTGGTGGAGGTTTGATGTGTAGCTCCAATGTGAAAAGGGGCTCTGTGGAAATGACTGTTTCTGACTCAGCTGCTGGGAGCTTTATATGTGCTTACAGTTCAGATTAGTAATGGAAGTGCTGATTTATAAATCCTTTGGTCTTGCAAAGTTAACACAGCTTTGGATTACTGAATTGTGTGTTGGTCTGTCCTGGTCTTGCTTATAAATTAAGAAAATTAGGTAGCTTTAAGTAAATATTTAAACTCCTCTCTTCATTGCTTTCCCAAAGGTGTTCTCAGTGGTGTTGCACTGATGCAGCTGAGACATAATTCATCAGAAAGATCAGATCTGATTTAGATCCAGGAGGAATTTATAGCATTGGCAGATGTAAGAGACTTTATTCTTTGTAAAAGCAACAAATCCAGCATTGAAATTAATGAAGAACAATTAATAAAGAGTTTAAATATGCATCTTCAAAACAAAATAATTTAATTCTTTTTTTTTTTTAACCCACATTAAATGTCTTTGGGTTTCCACAGTTTCCAAAATGATAATTGGCTTTACAAACACACTAATGAAAAAACAAAACTGTAAAAGAGATCATTACTCATTAATGTATTTGTTCTTTGTGTTCAAAACTTAACAAACGTTTTTTCTTTGCGAATGAAGTTTACAATCCAGCATTTTTAAAATAGACTTTTAACACTGTCAGAACAAACATCACTTCAGAGGAGATTCCCCCTACAAGCATTTGTCTCATACTATCTATCCCCAAAGCCAAATAGAAACTTGGTAACACAGCTAAAGAACTTTGCAAACTTGAAGTCATTTTTAACTTGAGGCAAGTTTTTGGTTTGAGCCTCATAAAGAAAGCAACAGTTACTAATTTTTTCGTATTTGAATTAAATAAATACTTCTAATACATATTAAAATGGAAAACTGTGCGTGTACAGTAGCGAGTGAACAGCAGAGAAGCTCCTGGCTGATCACAGATTAGCTTGCCCGGGTAATACTTGGACAGACAAAAAAAGGATGGAAATAGTGAGTGACTGCTCCCAAATGTAGATACATTCTGGGGATGGGGGAGGGAAACCACCATAAAAGAGGACAGTACTTTACTTTGACTGAAGTAGCTTTGCTTCTTTAAAAGTACAGTCTTAATAAACAGAAAGTATATATGATGTGTATTTTGTAAGTGTTGTAAAACAATCTCACCTTATTCAGTAGAAGACTTTCATTAATTTAGTAGACTTTAGATCATGTTCCTATCTTGATGTTGCTTAAGTGAGCCCTTTAGAGAGCTGATATTATGGAAAAATTTTATAGAAATAGAATATACGTTTCTTTAAGAAACTAATTTTTTCTCCAGTTTGTTGTATCACCTACAGATTATTAGTATGAATAACAAAGCACTTGTGCATTCGTTAAAAATTAGCTTTAACTAGCTAGTATGTTATGCCTGGATATGACTGCATATACCACTCTCATTGTCTCTTGTGGGAGTGATCAGTATACACTGAATAACATAATTTGGTCCCTTCTTATTTATGTTGCAGTAACATAATACTGTAAACCAAATAAGTTGTTTTATCATTTTTAATAACATTCTGTTTTGATTTAGGCATGCTTAATTCTGTTCATTTCTGATCCATTGATCTGTAACTGGGCAGAAATGAAATACACTCATGTAAAAGAAACAGAGTTTTCATCTTAATCAGTCAAGTGCAGCCACCTCTGGACCACTTGGCTTACCTATTCTACTACCACATCAGTTTTAGTCAGATAAAAAATTTAATTAGTTCAGTGCATAGGAATTACTATGAGAGAAAAAATAGAATTGTAAGATCACAAATTTAGAAGCACTGATTAAGATATATTTTTTGCGGGTTTTAGAAATTATTTCAAGTAATCTACGAAGAGAGGATGGAATACCTGCAGTAAAGTCCAAACACTAAACTTTTTATGACTAGTTTAATGTTAAGAGATCTTAGAATATTTCCTTGATGAGACTGGTTGGAATTTGTGTCTTACACATACTAATAAATACTACTGACACCTTATAAATAAGGAGCAATAGTCTCAGTCAAGAAAAGCGTTGTCCCTAAGTAGGGATGCTAATTTACAAAGTAAAATTATATATCATGTAATAAATGGACAGAAAATTGTCCTTGAAGTCAAGCATGGCTGTGTTTTCTCTTGAGATTTGGGAGATTAACTCTTAGCAGGTAAATCGGTGATATTCATTGTTAAGTGTTTTCTGTGTGTCTCCCACCATGCTGTCATGCGCTATTTGCTAGTTTATGAGCTTAGCTAGCACTACCAAATCAACCTTAGCACATACCTTCAAAAATTCTTTGGTTGTGACAGAGGGCATGAGCAAAAGATTTGGGTGGTCTCTGAGGTCTTAATGGCCCTCAGCTCCATCAGTCTTGGTATCACTATGTGCTTACTATATTGATTTTTTTTCTTTTGCAAGGAAACAAATATATTTATTTTGAAAAATAAATTGTAAAATGATCTCTTAGCGAGTCTTAAAAGTGCATCAATCTGATGAGTTTTTTGGGCTGACCAGGTTTTCAGAGTATTTTATTTGCATTTTGTTGATTAGCAAAAGCTTTATTTCTAGTCACGTTGCCACTGTTGTTTAGAAATGTGTTTTTGAAAATTGAATTGATTTTTTATTAAGAAGACTTTACTTTCAGCTACAGATAAGCCAAATTGACACAGAGTATTCTTAAAGCATATGCAGCAGATTGTCGGAATTGCTAAGCTGTCTTCTCAGGTACTTTACTAATGTGGCATTGATCAATCTACAGATCCCGAACAGCAGAGAAGTGATAGGAGTATTGGCCACAGGATGCACTACGAGCCAGAAAGATAAATTGTCTGGGTTCTCTTTTTGCAAGTTTAAGGTCACAATTCATTCATCTTGTTACTTTTCTGTATCCCTTTAGCGGCTTCAATTGCAGGATTAAATATTGAATGGTGGCAGATCATTCAATATATGGCTCTTCTACTTTGGCATTGGAAGGCTTTTCATGCTTAAAATGGAACATTGTGCACACAGAATGCCAAAGGTAGTCGTGCCAATGATCTATTCTGTAAGATTAATCCTACAACAACATTATCAGGCAATTCTTAACACATCGATTTATTCCTGATATGACACTTCTGAAACAAATGGATAAATGCTTGGCATATACTCAGCATCCTAGGAGGGAGAATGTGGAATTGAACCCTATACAGAAAAGATCCATATTTAAAATTAACCCCTTAAAAGCTCGGTTAGGAAAATTTTTAGACTGAAATTCATGGCCACTCGTGCAAAGCTGGTCTGTAAGCAACAAGAATGGGGTAAGAGAGAGGATTCTTCCCCAGAGACCAGATCATAGTCTGCAGATTTGCCACACACCTTGTGTACAGTAATAGTTGTGCCATTATACTTTTCAAGTAGAGAAATGTTTCATGGTTTAGTGCCTCTGGCTTCCCTCAGAGAGGTTCCTCTCTGCCCCTCTGCGGGGCTCTGCTCTGAATCCCCCAGAAAGGTGCCAGATCCCTGGCAGGCCTTTGCCACACAGCTCTCCTCTTACAGTTGATGAGTAAGGGCAGGCTTTGCAAGGCTCTTCTTTAGTTTTCTGCACTGGTGAAAGGAGCAAGAGAATTTTGCCTCCAATGATTATCACCTGTACAAACTGCATAAACACCTTGTGCGCTTTCAAAGAATATTACATATGGAATGTGAAAAGCAAGCACAGCTGTTGAAGGTAGGTGCATTTGCAGGTTTTCCAGCTAGCATTATGACTGTAGTACAAACCAGCTAAAGGGAGTTCTATTGATTCTAGCTTTAAAGCTCTTTTCTATAAGGTTTCAAAAGTGGCGTTGTTTTTTGTATGTTAATGTGGTGTTTTGTAAAATCTGTCTGCAAGTTGCGAGAGCCCCTGGATTTCAAAAGCACATGGTAACTTCAGCAGGTGAGAAGTATCTTCAGAGGTGAAAATGAAGTTTTGCTTTTTCAAATTATATCTAATGATTAAATATTTTACGTATGAGTTTGGACAAAAGTAAGATCCAGTTTCAGTCCTGCATCTGACTTGTAGACACTCTGTCACTGGGTGGAATCAAAAGCCTCAGGTTAGGTGCCTGCACTTCCTAACAGTGTATCAATATACTGCCTGTACAGATGTCTTACACCGATACTCACAAAAGGCTGAGCCATCAGCATCACACATGTAGCCAAGAAGGTGCTGCAGAATTAATATCCAGGAAGGAACTCGTGCCCGGGGCTCCAAGCATATCTACACTTCCTTGCAAAATTAGAAGCAAGTGCCCTCTCTGATTTTGTCCTTTATCATCCCTCAAAAATGACCACAGGTTATTGACATATAGATACCTCTATCTAATACATGTATGTATTAAACCCCTCTCTTTCCAAAATTATTTGAACCCCAGTACCTAATTTCACACAGAACTTTTGAGACTCCTGGAGTGTCAGTACTTGTAGCAGTCATCCAGGTATGATATGGATATGGAGGAGTCTGCTACAAGTGCCAGATGTGACTAAAAGTTTTTTAGGCAAGAAAGAACAGTTTTAATAAAGAAGGCTGACAGAGACCTGCCCAAAGATGCCCAGTGTGGTAATCAGACAGAGCAGATTTCTTGGAAGTCAGAGATGATTTTTAAAATACTTTCATAATCAGATCCTCACAAAGAACCATTTTAGTGTCATGTAAGAGGTATAAGAAGGAACCTGTCATTCACTTGTTTATGATTTAGTTTGTGTGTGTCCAAAAGTGAAGCACACCCCTGTGCCCTTTTCAAAACATAAATTTGCCTTGTTAAATGGATGAGCTTAGTGACACTAGCTGACTAGAGATGTTGGGACAAAATTGTTTCCGAAGTTTATTCAACCATCCATTTGGGTTGTGGTCTTAAGTGTGAAAACATCCACTGGGCCAGTTTGGGTTCTTAGATGAGTCTTTTTTACCATGTTGAATTTATATAAATATCAAGATGCATGAATTCTGCTTGTCTGTCTGACAAAATTTCATCTGGATATAGTTAATAGAATCTATAGCTACTGTTCATATGCTAATGTCTGCAAATATTCTGGCTAGCTAACAGGACTATTGCATGTTTCTGTTGTATGCAGCACTTTTTACAGTTTGTTTTAATCTGGTAATTTGTTTATTCCTAGTGCCAGTATAATAAAAAGCTTACTTAGCAATGGTTTTTACTGGAAAATAGTGTATATGAAATGCTCTACAGCTGGCCATATGTATGTTTGAAAATGTAACCTCTGTGTGAATAGTTGTCTGGGTTATGAAAAACTGGCATCCTGATTCCTCTGAATTTGGTGACAAGTAAGCGATTATAGTCAAAGATTTGTTACAAGAATCACAAATGGTAATGACCATAGAATTAAAAATATACATATATTATTTGGACATTTTTTTCTTTAGCCAAAATCCTTGCTTGTACCAAAGGGATATTTTGGCTGCTGTTCACATCATAATACCATCAAAGTAAAAATGAAATATGACCAAAAGATCCATTTTGTGCATCAAGATTCTGTTCCAGTATTTGTGTTGTAGATTCATTTTTTGTACTATCCACCTATCATCATGCAAGATTCTTTTTGATCTCACAGAGAATTAGGCATAAGAATTACCTGCAGTAATGTAGTAATGTGGTAATTCAGATTCTAAAGCAAAATTTCTCCTTGGTGTTTGACATACTTTTTTTGGAATATCTTCGGTTACAATTACATTCCATATGAGGACATTCTTAGAGAGTTACATGTGCTCCCTAAGTGCCTGCTTACCTCTAACATAGATTGCAGGTAAATTGCTGCATAGGTGTCATGGTGTAGACACCACAAATTTTAATGAAATTCTCTTTTTTTTAATTGGTGTAAATGTTTCTCCTGGGCTTGAAGATGAAATAGCAAAGATGAGAAGAACAGCATGTTACATTCTTAAATCTACAGGATGATAAAATCACCAATTACTTGAAAAGTTGGCTGGAATGGTTTTCCTTATTTAAAAAAAAAATAAATGTTGATTTTTCTGCTTATAAAGAGATTTAATATGCTCATTTCCTTTTTCTAAATTTTTTTTTTTGGCACTTTAAAATTAATAACTTCATTATCACATACCCACTGGCCTTAGATTTTGTTCTTTCATTTTGCCTGTTAGATTGGCATAGAATTCAAGGTGCAATTTTGGAGGTGAAAAGTATCACTGGCCTGGAGATTTTGACTCCTGATATATGTGAATATATGAACTAACATTTCTCTGTTGATAAGCAATATATGTGACCCATGACGGGCAGCTTGCTGTTTAGGAGGAGCAAAATATTACAGTTAGAGCACGCAGGCTTCTGCTCCACTGGACTTGGAATAGATTAGTAAAATATTCTCCCAGCCTGAAGGACTTTACTTCAGGGTTTTCTTTCCCCATGATGGATAATAGATAAACTCATATGCAAGTTTATTACAAGATTCCTTTGAGACCCTTAGCTTTTTATGAATGGAAAGGTCATTTATAAATGTTCAACTTCACTGTATTTTATTATTTTTCCCATAGGACAAGATCAGTGTGTTTTCTGTAAGAGACTGCAATCAGATTTTACAACCACACAGATTTAATGTTGTACATATTACATGTGTTCAATAACTGAAGACTCTGTAATGAAAAATACTTTCGATTTCAGCCCATGGAGGTCTCTTTTATTCACACGTTACAATCTTCAAACCAGAACACAGGCTTTAACAAGGCCAGCAGCCTTCAATTCTAAGTTATTGATGCAGGGTCAATCTTTGCCTAGACTGTGGTTTTCTGTAATGTTAAAAACTTCTGTACAGTTTTCTCTGAAGCGTCTGATATTTCTTTGTCACAGTGGCCTTGAGGTCCACAATTGGTAGATCTGTATTTGAACTATGGGATGGTTATATTGATGCTTGGTTTGGTCACTTAATTGTAATTCATATTTCTATTTGCTGAATTTTACTCCTTTGGGTATAACACATCTTTTTGTCATAATGTCTAGTTTGTTGTCATCTATTTTGAAAACATTCATGTTAAGTAGAAAAATCTTTACCCAGGGAAAGTTCAGGACTTGAACATGTGTGGCCACAAGCTGAATTCATTATTGCAACATAAAATGTAAATTAGTAAATTTGAGATTTAAAGCCATAAAAACAGCTCTGTGATCTGGTAGAGAGATTCAGCATCAGGCACTGAAATCCTTCCAGCATTTGTCCTCTGGTTTAAATCTTTCAAGGCAGTTTGGATTTTTTTTAGTAAGGCTAAACTTCAATGCAAACTCCATCCCTGTATTTGTATTATCACTATTTCCAGAACCCCCACTCTCTATCTCTCACCAGAAGAGCCACCATTTCCAACTGCAAAGCTCTTGATGAGCATTTAAAGGAGCATCACTAAAGTTTAGAAGCAGTTTCCCAAAATCTTGGTAAAAGCATGGGAGTAGGACGAGTTCCTCATCGTGGAGTATTTTGCATATGGTAGGGGAAGAAATTTTTCCATATTCCAAACCGGACAAGTGGTAAGAATCCCAACTATACCTGAGAAAGCTTCTAAAAGGTTTCCGTGGAGCATGTTCTCCAGCATGAAGATGTATCAATGACAAGTTCCATGTTTTGCATTTTTTTCATGAAAGAATGATTAGAATACTTTCAGAGTCCAAGGTGCAGGACTGTATTCCTACCTCAAGGGAATATTAAGCTCAGAGTAGGAAGGAGAATATGAACTGTGTCACTTCACGCACATCAATGAGGAAATAATGTGCAGTTCAAACTCACATTTCCTCTTAAAAGGCTTAGGAAAGATAGCTTCTTTTAAACTAATAGATGTTTTTGTCAGTAGTGTACGGCTGTGTGATGTACCAACTTCTCTGTAAAGCATTCAGGGGCCCATGAGGCTTTAGATTTGAAGATTCAGCTCAGTGTGTAGTGTTGGACACAGATGTTGGGTAGCTCTATCATATTAGTATTTAAGTGGTGTATAGGTAGGACTAGTAATACACTTTACCAGAAGCATCAAATTGGTGTTTTGACTATTTATAAATTGCACCATACAAGTGCATTCAGCCTGCACAAGACCATATTTTTGGAAACTGTTTAACACAGTCTATTGGCCAAAGAGCAGTGCGTCTGCTGTTTTCACAGTGGAGTCTGTTATTTCACAGGGTAGTACAGTGGTTCCTTGTTCATTTGTTAGTGCTCTAAGACAAGTTGATTTATTACCCCGAAGGGAGAGCATTATGGGCCTGTAGTATATTTAATAGGTTCAGAAACATCATCTTATCATGTAGAAAATCTAGTAGCTCTTTTCCCTGAGAGGTGTCTCCAATTTTGTGTCAAAGTTTTGTAAATACTGGGGGTAGATGAGGTTCTTGTAAGTACTCACAAAAGGTTATTTTGATAAGACATTCTGAAGCTAAATGATTTTGAGGCATAGCTTTTGGGTAGTATTGGCAATGAGAGTACACTGAGATCAAGGCAACTGACGGCAAAGAAAATCATGTTATTCAAGAAACTGTCACAAGTGACAGTATTTGATAGAGACAAAATGAGCTGTTTTCCTTCTTCCTATGCATTTTCCATAGTTTGTTGTAATCTAGAAATAGACTAGTTTCTGTTTCCCTTCAAAGGCCTGAACTCTACCTTGCACACAGACACATGCCCATACTGTTTTTTCCTAGTATCTTGAATAGACAGGATATGTAACAGCCTTTTTGGAGAGTCCAGAGAATAACTGTCCATATTCCCCTGAAAATAACATGATGCACTTTCTGAATCAGGATAGCTGGCATTCATGAGAAGGTGCAGAATAAAGTTTATATATTACATGCATGTTTTGTATGTCTGTTTGAAGAAATCCATGATTCCTCTAGTTTGCAATTCATGTCTCCTGTCGTATTAGAACCCTCAACTATCAATATGGGCAGATGTACAGTGGGTTATTATATTGCAAATGTGTACGTTTGTTGTTCTCTCTGGTATTTGTTCATGTTGTTGCATAGAGATGAATATGGGAGCTAAAGAGAAATGACATTGTGTGTCACAGCTTAGTTTGCACTTTAGTTACCATCAGATTTCTTCCCCTACTTTAGTTACCATCAGATTTCTTCCCCTCTTTTACTCTCTCTTTCCCTTCCTGCATACTAGTGAAATTCAAATTTGTTGTCTGGGGAGTTTGGTGGGGAAGTGAAGTTTACCGTGGAACAACTTTACATATGAACCAGACTGGACATTCGTGAAAGTTCAGGCATGTAGTGACCATATAAACTCTGTCCAAAGCTGCCTCCCTGCCTTCTGTGTGTTGTTCATCAGTGTGCTGTAATAAGACAATGTTAGGCAGGGTTCCTCCTTAACACTCCCTCACACTAGGTAAGGTCTGTTTTAGCTCTGGTTTTACAAGTCTCTTTTCTGAAAGTCAAGTTGTAATAAAACCAGCCAAGGCTTTCTCACGTAGTTCAGCTGCTTCTACAATGTACCCCTCAGGAATGCTGATTCCACTCGGCAGTCCGTGGTTTTCAATTACTGGCCACAGATGACTTTTGAGAGACCTGGCAAAGCTAACCGAGAAAATTGAGCCTGGCAAGATTAAATTTGCTGTATAGGAATCTTCATCTTCACAGGAAAATTCTTAAAGGCTCTGTGAAGAAAAAAGAGAAAAAATTATTTTAAAGGGCTGAAGACTACACATACCTCGTCTAAAAGTGACTTTTATATCGTGACAGTTCAAAAAAATCATCTGGTCTCTAGCCACCAGAATTTACCAGCCTTTGGAAGGTGGAAGAAGAGATTCTTTAGTATGTTGCTAGAGTTACGCTTATCACAGTTACATAGGTTTCTTCATTCTATATGAATTCATGTCAGCTGAATTCATATTCACTAGATGTTAGCTTGTTATAAAATTGCGTAGCACGTTGGTGCATCTGATGTCTTAAGGTGAGACCTGATGTATCTGAAACATGCTTTGTCTCCCTTGCCCTTTCCCAGTTACGGGTTTCTCATTCTTAAAATGATGAATACAAGAACTGCTGTTTTATCTCAAAACATTTGTATAGCTATTGTGCATGTGGTATCACATTTATGGAGTGTATCCTTTGGATGCTTCTAAACCAGTGACATGGACAAATTTTACAATTTTCTGTTTGTTGTTTCCACAGTTTGTCTCTGAGCTATTATTACAAAATATAAGAATGTATTTTGGCAGCAAGGCTGCAGGAAGTGCAGCTTGCAGCTTATAGCAGAGTTGTAGTATTTTGCCCTAACAGTCTAGAAAATTACATTCCCAGAAATCAGCAAGTGCAGTCAGAATGCAATTTGCCTACCTATAGAAAGCTCTGCAGTTGTTTTTTTCAACAGCTGGCAGACTGCAGGCCTGAATCATTACGTCCTCTTCTCTTCCTTTTCCCTTGGGCATGACCTGCCTTGCTTGGAAAGCCTCACTCGGTAACACCTGGTGTTTGTACCTGCTTATTCACTGGTTCCACCAGAATTAGTCACCAAAGACTCTGGTGTACCATACTGCTAATTATACTATTTATATTTATGGAATTTAACTGAGGGAACTGCAAATTGAACTTAAGATACCCTCAGACACACCTGCCTATAAGTCCTGAAATATCTGAAGTGGTCATTGCAGACTGTATAAAGTACCAGTAGAGACGTCTGTGAAGTCCTGGACCATGATCCAAATAGCAGACCCCTTCACAGCAGTTTAAATACACGTTGTTGTAAATATAAAATCAGGTTGTATAGAACTACATAAAAAATGTTTTTCCTAAGCTGTGTGAATACAATATTTATTAAAGTTAAGTGAAATAGGATTTGATATAAAAGAACTATAGGTTTTCTTTTAAATCATGTGTTCAACTATCAGGAACAGTAGATGCTTATATATCATATAAAATAGTATCTTTATTCCCCCTCCAGTTAGTGTCCTAACTAATTGGCTTTTTGTACATTCATATTACTGTACTTGAAGTTTAATATTTAAACTGTTTCACATGCTAATCGATTAGTAGAGGACCAGACCCTGCTACAGGTTTGTATCATGTAATTTCATAGATCTTTCTGCAGCTAGTTAATCTTTTGTGAATGCTGTCAAATTGTCTATATTTGAAGTACTTGTAGTTCATTAGAGGCACAGATTTCCAGTGAAGATCTATACTGGTTAGATCTCTTTACTGGTTGATAATTCCGGCAATTTTATTTTTATATGGTGTAGTCCTCTAGTCCATCAGGGCAGAAGATGTATGAACTAGGGCATAAGGTAAAGATTCTTTGTTGCTCTCCTAGAAATTAAGGTCTCCAGACTCCAGGTTTTGTATATTTGTTAGCTGTGACATAGCTGATGATTTGCTCAGTTACCCATTAACAAACCTCAGGAGAGCTGGACACCAACTGCTGGGTTAGAAACCTTCCAGCATCTCCTCTGTGGTGAACCCAGCCTGCCAGAAAAGTTACGGACCCGAGGCAGGTATAAGTCTGAACATCATCAAGTATTTAAGGCAGTGTAATTCCCGCAGTAGCACCAGCGCACCAAAGGTTGTTTTAGATGCATATAAGCACTGCAATATCTGGTGATCCTTGCTCAGAGAAGTTTCTTCCTGTTGGCAGCACAGAGCTCCTGATTCAAAGAGAGAATGGAGATATATGTGGGATTGGGCCAGGAAATTGTATTTTGGGTGGATTGGTTTTCCTTGGTGCTCCTAGGGAAGTTGTGGGCACGAAGGCATATTGTGTCAACACAAGGGAAATTACGTGGGTGAATGCTGGTGTGGGGACTTGGAGGAACCTGTGGGAGTGGTGTGGGCTTGGGAAGCAAGAGGTCAGACTAATGCGACATGGGGAAGGAAACAAGGGTCATACATGAAGTAAGAACAATATGTACAGTGGAATGGCAGAAGTAGGGCTTTCTTCCCCTTTAAAATGCTTTGTGCTTTTGAAAAACGAGGGTACTGGACTTGAGTTAACATAGTATTCCTTTCTCCTTTTCTTATTCAACTTTCTGACCCCCCAAGTACAGCAGAAAAAAACATCTTTAGTGAGTTGTTTGATGGTTTTGTGTTTTTGATGGATGAGAAAAGATGTCAGGAAAAATGTGGTTTTATGTTTTGATTTCAAATTTAGCAATTTAATTGGCCGGACTTACTTTTGAAACTGAAAAGGATTGCTGTTTTACAACTTGGTACCATTATTCCTTTCCAAATACTATAAGGCTCCAATTCCAGGCCTAAACTTAACAAACTGTTCTTCTTTACAAGAGGTCATCGTATTTTTCAGGCAGCAAGTCGATGTGGAAGCATTTATGTGACTTCCTCCTCAAGAAGCCCATTATATCTCTTTGGCCGTAGATTTGTTCTGTTAATATGTCATAGACAGAGCAAGCAGGTTAGTAATCAGAAGGTTAAAGGTGACTTGATGAAATGGAACGACGTAAGCCAGACTTAATGCAAAAAGACAAAGAAAAGCAGGAAAGAGACAAAGGAGAGAGAACAGTAACAGCTTTTTTCTATGATCTGTGAAGTGCGGGTGAGGATAAGCCTGCACATTTCCCACCTTTTTTGGTCCAATTTGCCCTGTTTAAGCATACCTGAAACATACCTATTCCAGCATGGGTTATTTTGCTAGGTTTCTATCTAAGATGAAACATTTCCTGAAGTCTGATTTGTGTCTTCTTCACTGTATTATTTGTAAAAGTAAATGAAGTAAAGGTAGCAGTGTTTCAGAGAAAGCCGTGCACAGACAGCGTGTTTTGCAAGGCTCAGGCAGCTCGTGCAGAGCCCGGCTGATGGATCTGAGTGTTCCACAGAAACGCTGCAGTCATGCCACTTTGGGTGCAGAAGTCTGCCTGCATTAGCCGGGAGCTTCACCCAGACTAATAGACCTTGTCAAGAGGTACGGCACAGTGCTAACATGCTTTGATGTTTTGCAGCACAGAGGTACTTGCATACTTGCCAGGTCAGGTATTTCAGCATCTGTATGAAGACATCCATCCTTAGATGTGTATGGCTTGAAAGATGTTTATATAAGAAATGGGAGGAAGGCATGTCCCCATTTTGCAGTAGCACATTCTCGAAAGTAAGTTTATTATTAAGCACATTTATTGTTAAACCTGATCTGGTTTTGAAAACAAAGAGTAATCAAGAAATTCAAGAATAAAGATCTGAGTTTCAGATTCTTATTATATTTTAATTACCACAGTTACTTGCATATTGGTTATGTAGTAATTATTGTTAATGCCCCACTGATTTTACTGAGAAATTAGATTTGTTTTCTATATAGGAATTTAATAAAACCCAGCCTATTGGGTAGATAGAATGAAAAACACCCTTACCCTTTTTTTCATGTGATATAACATTACTAGATTAGCACCCATGTAACTAGTGTCTATAATATTTTTTCAGTCATTAAAATCATTACTAGTGAATAATGCATTGTGAAAAAGCATTGTAAAACAATCTGACGCCTTTCAACAAATTTCTTTCATGCCATTTCATTCAATTTAAACCAGTTTGACATTGTCCAAGTTAACAAGTGACTCTTTTCTGTTCAGCACCTGCTGGTGGCAACCCGTAAATCAGCATCTCATCCAGAAGCATGAAAGACCTCATTAAATCTAATTTTGTGTGAGTTAACAGATCTCCAAATTAACCCTTATTTTAAAATAAAATATAATAAGATAGTAAAGGTCAGCTTTTTTGTACAACAAAGTTTGCTGACCACAGAGATTTTCAAGCCTGATGGCATGTTTGACTGCATGGTTGTCTCATCATTTTGGCAGTGATCTGTTTGATGCCAGTGAGGAATGCTAAGACTATGTCTGAAATGTGTTAACGTGTACATTTTATATTTTTTTTAAAGTAGGAAGTGAGAGGTGAAAGAGAAAATGTCTTTCTTTTCTCAACAGTAGTAAATCATTGATGTCAAATGACTATTGCTAACAATTTGTGGGGAGAATTGCTCATCTCTCCATTCACTTGCCAGCTCTTTGAAATGAAATACAATCTTACATTCTACATTTGATTTATTGTGTTACAATTCTCTTTATTTCACTAATAGGTAAATACAAATAAATATATTTTGACACAGTAGTTGTAGAAGGGCTACATAAGAAAGCCATGCCTTACTTGAACGTGGACTGTTAACAGTTTAAGGAAGCAAAAAATAAGCCCATATATGCTGATAGGCCTAATAATATTCAGGTATGTTAGAAGATGAAGGGAAAATTTATTTTAAGCACATTACTTTTTGAGTATAGGGTATAGAAGCTAATGTACTTACAACAGAAATCACAAATATAATTCACCTACATTATACATAAAAGACAAATGACAAACATTTCCAAAATTGCAAGTAGGAATGTCTATAAATAAAAACACTTCAGTAACATCAAATAAAGGTAGAAGAAAAAAAGACAATAAACCATTAATAAGAAAAATGACTATGCTAAGAATACAAATAGCATTTTAGTAGCAACATTATTACAACAATATTTATACTTCTTAGTTTGCGTGTGTCTTACAGAAAACTACAATTTGATTATAAAATATGTCAAGTGACAGTGCAGAGTGCCAATATTTGTAGTAAGGTGCATGACAATTTATTTATGATATTGGTTAAAATTACTGTTTCAATGAACAAACTTCATTTTTCTCTTGTCATTTTTATTTCAGTTTACACAATTTAAATAAAAAATAATATGTTTCCATTGAAAGAGTGCATTTTATGGCCAAGCTGGGTTTTTCTACCTTTTTGTCACTACCTAATAGAACGTACTAGCATTAGTTTTAAGTATTTGGGGTTGGTTCCGAAATCATGTTCAATGTTGAACTTGATCCAGTATCTATGACATAAAATCACACCAGGGAACAATATGACTCTCTAAGAACCCACGTATAATATCCAATAGGAAGAAAAAAATTATATATTATCATGGGGACTAAATGTTCTGTATGGCTTATGCTCATGGTACTGAAATGACTCAGACATTCAGAAAAAATCATAGATGTCTAAAATATTGATGCAATAAATTCTTTATTAAACATATATTGATGGCTGAAAAAGAAGAAAAAATCACAGTTAGTGTTGGCTTAGATGAGTGAACAGATTAATTTGACTCTTACACAGAGGAGAATGAAAACCAGGAAATACTCTCTGTGTGAAAAACTGTAATGTAAAATCTCTCTTGGTAAATGAAAAACAGTTTACAAGCTCAAAATAGTATCAAATCCAAAACTTAAATGATTCTTTCACATTTGTGTTGAAAACTGCCATAGATAAGGAACAAAAAGCCCCGTTAAATAAATCAGTTTGAGAGGATGTGTATTGAAAAACAGCTGAAGGAAAGCATAATTTGAGGATAATTAGTATGCATCAGCTAAGAAATTCAGAACACTGAAAAAGCAGAAGGAAAAATTAGGGAGAAAGCCATGACCACAAAGTTTGGTGGTTTTTTCTGTTTTTTCTTTCCTTTAATAGGGCAGATGTTTGGCTTTTTGTTGTGACTGTTAAAGTGAAATTGAATGAATCCCAACAATGTTAACCAAATCTAGACAAAGCCAGAAGAATTCCACAGAGTAAGGCAGAAAATGCTGAAGTATTCAGCATTTAGATGGAGGAAAAGGTGGCAAATGTTAGATCATATGATAAATATTTACTTTTTCCATGGAAATATTAAATTGCAGCTATTAGTACTGGATGTTTTAGAGTACTCTAGACAGATCATTCAGGAGTGCAAAAATATGTAGTGAAACAATAGGTAGGCATAAAGTAGAGGAGTTAAGACTGCAAACATTGATGCCAATTTATAATTAAGTTCTGTTAAGAATATTAAAAGAGCTGTCTCAAAGGCTCTTGCAGTTGTTAATGTTGACTTCTATGCAGTTGTCTAACACTGGCAAACTTTTAAAGAAATGAAAGTAAGGCAGTGCTGTTCCCTATGCTTTGTAAATCCTGACTATTTATAATTCTACAAGGCTGACTTTTTTCTGGCAAAGTAAGTGACTAAATGACGTAGAAATCATTCATTTAAATTTTAACGTTAGCATTTTACATTCAGTGGCATTTTAGCATCAAGACTGATTAACCACTGAAACCATCTCTGTGGTTTTATGAAAGATTTCCAACTGCCAGAAATTTTAATCATTATCTTTTCTCCTGAAACGAAGTTAAACCAGCAGTGTAACAGTGGTAGCTCTGTGGCCAATGTTCTCTGTGTTTGCAGTGGGATCTTTGAGTCTGGCTTCCGTTTGTAGCATGCAAGACCATGAACCTGCCAGGGTTTATGCCATGTTACAGTTGAATTCTTTATTTAAAAATCTTCATGAAGAAAGATACTAGGAAACTTTTCCTAAAAGGTCTGTTTTATTTCCAGCAGCTGTCTGTAGGCTGTTCTTTTAGAGCCACAGTTAGAATAATTGATATAAAACCTTTTGAGGTGGTAGGGAATGTGATACTTCAGACCATCTGCAAAATGGTGGCCTTACAGGAAAAATGAAATGAATAAAAGGAGCACTAGGTACTCACTATATTAATCTTTTTTTTCTCTCTCTATGATCTTTCTTTAACCCGTAATAGAGCTCTAACCTTTAAATGTTCTCTGAGTTGAACAATTTTTCATGATACAGCTGTCTCAGGATTGTTTTAGTTCTGTTTAATATATCTTTTGATTCACTGTTAGGTTTTGGTTTTTTGGAGTTATTTATGGGATTTAACTCCTTTGCTAGACAAGGGTTAATTAATCATAATTTGAATAATTACCAAATTATTCCAGTTGAATAAATGATTAAGACCCCATTAGAAACTACTCTTAGCATCACTGTTTTTTTCCAAAAAATAGCTGTTTGATGTTACTTTTCCATACCCCTTCTCTCAATAAAGTATAAACATATCAAATCTCTGATTCAAAAGATTTTTTTAAAAAAGCTGAATCGCATATTGATGTTTTCTTGATCTACTGATGTAGCAATTTTCCCTCCACGATATCCAATCCAATATCCATGTGCATTGAAAGGGGATGATCCCATCCCACTTGACTCCAGACAAAGGCAGGAGCCATTTCTTTTGCAGACTTAGCACTTAATTGCACAGACACAGAGGTTGTCAGTTCCCTGGATGATCCAGGAGTGATGGTCGATGGCAGTGGAGGCTGTGCTGGTGCTGCCTTGATCCTGAGTCTTGCTATGCGGTGGCTGTTTCTTCTTTGTACTGGGACAGGCTTTCATCCAAATTCTTAATGATGTAGCTAAGGCCATTGAGCCAGCAGAGTATTATTCCCTGATCCTCTCCCCACCCCCTCTACCCCCAAATTCTTTGGATAGTTTCCCAAAGATTTAGTGGCTTGAACTTGCTCCCTGCAGAGNAACTCATCCTGCAGCTGCACAGGCTAATCTAACAAAAGGGATGGGAGGGAGGCAGGCAGGCCTGGGACCTCCCCTTTTGGCATCTTTGCACTGGCATAACTGTAATACAAAAATGCATAAGGTTTACTGAAGACTTGGAAGTGTCTGATTTAGTTTTACATAATCTAATTTGTGCTTGCATGTACTTTCTCATTGCACTTTGTATTTACATGACAAAATTAGTTGTGAAGCAGAGAAAGGAGGAAATTAATTCAAAACCACAATTTAAAAGTGCAAATAGGACTTGCCATAAATAATTAACCAGTCAAAATATAAATATAGATGTAAATTCATTTTGGATCCCGATTGTGTCCCTAAGACCCCTGTACTCCATTTTCGAGTA